>KK120412.1:625709-636474 GCA_000611955.2 Stegodyphus mimosarum | reverse complement strand
AGGGTATTTTTTTTTTCACCCTCTTCCCTTTTGTCAGTTTCATGTTGTCATTGGCGGTCTTGGCGGTCAGTGGGAGGGAATATTTCGCCAAGGCGTGTAATCAAGCCAAGGGCAGCTGAGAGGTCGACTACGTACCGGTCCGTAATTTTCGACCATTTGACGATGCTTCAATGACTAGGATAGGGAGGAAAAAAGTTAGCGAACAAAAAATAAAGAAAAGCGACTTAGAGGAAGATGGGTAAAATAATAATAATAATAATAAAAAATGCATAATGATGGTCTTCTCCATATTATGAGCAACCGTATAATTTCCCTTTTTCTTGCGTTTTCTTTTTTTGGGGAGTTTTCTTTCTTCTACATCTTTTCTCTCTATTTTTCTTTCTTTTATTCTTTTTTTACGAAACCTTGTCTTTTCTGTTCTGTCTTGAGGCCTGTTTCGTCTGCTATATTTTAATGATTGGATACTGAAACCAATGGCAAGATCATCAAAAAATATTTTTATCTATTTATTTGTATTCTAGTTTCCGTTGCCCTCCCCCCCCCAACACACACATACTTATCCTTTGAGAAGTCGAGAAAAGGAAGGAGGAGGAGGAGAGGAGCAGCCGATGATACGTTTCCGACTACAGTCCTATCGTTTCTAGGAGTCACTGACCAAAATTTCGATTTCGAGTTCCATCATGATAGAGGTAATGGAAAATAGGAGGCTACAAAATGGGAAGGAAGAGGTAGAAGGGGGCAGAAACTGTAACCGCAGGTGTTCGAACCGGATTTTGCATATTAGCAGGTGTCTTTATTTATACATTTTGGATACATAGATGTGTATGAAGAAATGTTTATAAATGTCCCTTAAGATGGCAGCTTATCTCAGTTTTCTTTTTAAAGAGACCCTAATTTTATATATATCGTTTTTTTGTAACAAATTAACGAACACTTTTTTCATGATACAGTAGAAGTCCAGAAATCTGCAATGCTTGGGACCAGAGGTTGTGCGGATTTTAGGATTTTGCGGATTTCAGGACAGAAAAGCCAAATCATAATATTCAGACTAAAAGTGCGAAATAAATAAGGCATATTAGATACATTTACTTAAATTATTATGTACAATAATATACATTATTACATTATTTTATTATATGCTTTAAATTATTTATATATTATATTATTCATTTATATTAGTGATTACAGGAATATTTTAAAGCATTAAGGACATATACTATAGAGACGTGTAAAAATAAGGGATACTAGTAAAGCGTAAAATATTTCATTTTTTTTTTACTTGTTTCAAACATTTTTCTGTCAGAGGTTTGTTTTAAAACTTAAGGTGCTCTAGAATAAGTTTTGTTTTGTAAATTCTACATGGTCATAATCTCTTACTTTGTGACACAGCTTTGTTGTTTTAAGTGTTTTAGGTATTTTTCACCATGTTCCAAACCCTCATTAAAAGATATTTTCTCACTACTATCAAATTCATTATCTGTGTCGGTGTCGGAATCGTTTTCTTGCTGTGGCGAGTTCAAAACAGAGCCAATGATTTCATCATCGGTTATCTGATATGACAGTGTTGGTTCATCTAAACACATCATCCATACTAAAAACTTCTTCTGGGCTAAGATCTTTTTTCTGCCATTAACACAGAATCATTATTATTCGGTAATTATGACGTCATTATTGGATAAATATTTTTTCTTCGGTATTTCATTCTCCATTCTGAGGTTTCTGGAACCTATAAATTCAATGTTTATATTTTGAGAGGCAGTGCGGATTTCAGGAGTTGGCGGATTTTTGATATTTGACTGTATTGGTTGCTAAGCCTATTGCAGTTTGGAGTAGGGGGTTCTTTCGTGTGTGTCTATGACTAATGAACAGAATTATTCTACTAAACGCTTCTGAATTTCTTAATACAAAATATAAATAAATATATAATTAGTATAATGAATCATTATTTTACAGAGAGTTTTTTTTTATTTTTTCCTGCACTTGCTTTTAATGGCATTGGCCACTACTAAGGCCAGAATATTTGGTGGCCATTTTATTGTGGAGGCACCTAATAGATGGCCCCTAGGAAGGTACAGACAATTTTGCATCCATGCCTTCTCCGGAATTCCGGCCCTTCGGTATCGCAATCAAACTCCCCTAACCACTATACCGTCTAGGCAGCTACTTTACGGAGGTTACTACATTTTATGAAAAGACACAAATCCGCTTTTAATTGTTTGTTATTTGTGCTTGTTGCATAACAGTTTCTGCAGTAACTGGTTCCTGTATTGAAGATTCTTTTACGTTCCGTTAAAAGAACTTATTTAATAAAACAAGGCTATAAATGGATGCTTTCATTCAATGAACTCCTTTTAGTTAGAAGGTAATTAAACTAAATAACTTTTCTTCGTATTTGCCTGTCGTATAATATCATATTTCAAGGTAAAGTAATTTATTTACCTCATTTTCCTCCATCTATGCTTCTCATTTACAAGCATAATGTAATAAAATAAACATTTTTTCTACTAAATACAAATATTATAAAATTGTTAAACAAGTAAATTTTATGCCAGTGTCGTGCGTTTGGTCACTGAAGTTTTCGAAAATCCTTTCTGGTACTTTTGCTTACAATATCTCCGCAGTTGTCACAAAATCTTTTGTATTTTTCATCATTAGAGTGTAGCCTACAAAAAGTGCCATAAATCGTGTTTTCTTCTCCTCCAAATCTAGATTAAATACGTTTTTAAAATTTTATTTGAAGCCTAAAAAAATTCATTTTCACAGTTATATTCAAATACGTCATAAATATGACAAACAATGAAGATTGAATCTTCGCATTTGATTTGATTTGATTGATTTATTTTTGTACTAATAAACATTTATTCACACATGAGTGTGAAATATGCTATCTATACCGGAACCGCAAAGATTCTGAATTCCGCGAACATAAATTTAATAAAAAACAAACCAGCAAGAAAACATAAAAAAATCTTTAACGATGTTTCACTGAGCTGTACATTTTTTCACGCTGCTATGAATCGAGGAATTTTTATTCATGAATAAAAATATGTTAAAAAAACTCGCACACGTATTGAAATGAACAAAGCAAATGCTTGAATTGATAAAATAACTATATTCTAAGGATTTTTCCTCTATGTTAAAGCGAAAATGCGTACATATTCCGGGCTGGATCTTTAAAGGCCTTAAATAAAAAACAAACCTTGAAACACGATTTCTTACGGTACGCCCTTCCCTTGGGGCTCTAAACGCATGCTTATTTTGGTTAATGATTAATTCATCCCTGCAAGCATCCTCTGTTTATGCGACAAATTGCCAAACATAGGAGTGTCGAAATCCGGAAGTAATCGAAGCTTTCTTTCTTTGATCATTATATGATGAAAATATTGTATCCAGTAAATATGATCAGGCATTACCAAACCGTAAAAAAATGTATTTTTTTGCGAAGTTTTCAAATATATAATCAGCCTCACATTGAAAATGATTAATAATATTTCCATACTAAAGTAAAGTATATTCAGAAAATGATCAAGATTCTGAAATACGTATGTTATTTCCAGGTAAACAAACAAACAGAAATCTGAAAGTTTTTAGATTTTATATTACGCCCAAAGTTTTTTTTTTTTAAACACCCACATACACGTTATTTTATTACGTTCTGTGTTCTGTGATATTACGTTTTGTGTTCTGTTACGTTACACGTTCTGTATTCCTTTGGGCTAAAAATATTTAAAAACACCACATCTTTAAAATTTCCAGTAGATTCCGATAGTCTCGCGCGTTGGAGATAATTATTTATTTCGTGTAGTGCTGCCACTGTTCGATTTGAAATCCTCGAGTTTTTCAATCAAAAATGTGTTAAAGTTTTTTACAAAATGTGAAATAGATAATTCGAAATTCAAATTTCGGGCTTCCAGGTTCCCATATTCGGGTGGAGGATTACTTTATTCAAAATTTGATGGCTGTAGGTGCCGTTGTTTTTCACAATGCGAGAAACAGATAAATACATGCATATTCTTCCTTATTTAATTTCTTTAAATATAATACTGGGCGATAATATTTGGTAGCAACAATTTAGAAAGTGATACAGACTTTTATAGTGATGCAACGCAAAATCCTGTTTTGAGACTAATAGCCCTTCTCGGCTAAAGCTATTTGGGGGTTTTAAAAAAATAATAATAATAAATCCGAAAGCTTTCAGATTTAACAGTAAGCCTAAAAGGGCATTTTTTAACGTTTTCTGTGTTACATTTATTTATCACATATCATGTTCTTCGCATTTAAACCATAAAATTCAATTCAACAGCAGTATTGCAAAATAATTTTAAAATGAGAATTTTTTTAGAATTTCCGATGCACAGTCTCGCGCGCTGAAGATAAAAAATGTTTTCTTTTTCCGTGCAGTGTTGTCATTGCTCGCTTTGAAATCTTTACCTGATGTTACAAACAATCTTGCACGAATCAATGAGTGCTTTTGTGGTTAAACAAGGGAGAGGGGAAGATTTTTCTCCTTTGTTTTTGCCATTTAAGCATACCTAAGTGTCATGATAAAGCAAATGTGTGTGCCAGTTCATTTATAACATAAAGCAATAATTCCCAAAGTGTGAGGAGCGAAAAGTATTGGAATCCTCTTTTTCTTATTGTTTAGTTATCTGTATTTGCGAATTAATTTATAAGTATCAGTTGATTGACACATATTTACATCATTATTTCATTCTTTTCTTTTTTTTTTACTAAGATCTTTCTTCCCTTTCTGAAAAGTTTGGGAAACATAAAGATTTATATTCTGAATCGGGAGAGTTTTTTTGGTCCAAAAAGGAACGTTAGCCCAGAAGGGCTGTTAGTCCCGAAGCAGCATTTTCCGTCGGTTGTTGCCACTAAATATTATCTCGCTGTATTTTATTTAAAGACATTAAATAATGGAGAATCTGCATGAATGTATGTATGTTTCTCTCATGTTGAAAAAAGGACGGTACCTAGAGCCATCAGATTTTGGGTAACATAAGCCTCCACTCAAACATGGGCACCTGGAAGGCCGAAATTTGAATTCCAAATTTGTTTGATTTTCTATTTCATATCTTGTAAACTTTGACGAAATTTCGACTAACAAACTGAATGATTTCAAAGCGAGCATTGGCAACACTGCACGAAAAAAAAAATTTTTTTTTCTTTGTCTCCGCGCGAGTATACCTATCGAAAATTATAAAGATATGCTGGTTTTAAATATTTTGTGATACTGCTGTTGAATTGAATTTTATACGGTTTAAGTGCGAAGAACATGATAATTAATTAAATAAAACTAACGCACAAAATGTTAAAAAACGCCTCTTTGGGCATAATGTAAAATTTGAAACTTTCAGCCATTTTTTTTTATTTATTAAATATATTATTATTTCTTTTTAAATGGCGGGAACTGGCCATTTTAGACGTTTGCCACTACTAAGACCCCAAGCGGTGGTCATTTCATTAATAAGAAGACATCTAAAAGCAGCCTCCGTTACCTCCTCTTAAGAGACAAACAATTTTACATACGTGCCTTCTCCGGAATTCGAACACAGGCCATTCGGCACGGCAGTCAGTGCTAACACTTTCCAGTCTAGGCTGTGAATTGCGTGAGGTAGAAGACCAGGACGTTTTGATGTAAAATGCTCAATAACTTAATTAATTTGATGGACAGTGTTTTACTAATCATTCGCAGCAAATAGCCCCATTCTCTTATATTTTGCTTAATAATGCTTTGTGAGAGAAAACATATTCTATTTTAAGAAATGTTATTAAATTATAACTAATGTATAAACATATGTTTAAGTATATTAAACACATATTTAAGTACCTAAATATTTACCGTAGAAGTTATTATTCTAATGAGTTTTTTAATACACTTTAATCTTTTTTTATGAATTAAAATTAACATAGCGTTAAAAATTAAAATGGATTAAAAATTCACCATTTATGTACAAAACTGCCAATATTTCCAGAGAAGATCCATGATATAAGAAGCAATATTTTCATTAAACAGTAATTAGAAATATTCCCTAATTAATGACCTTGCAATTAAAGGATATTAATTCCCTCTCCCCTTACACACACACACACACACACATACACATACACTCGCTGTAATTTTTTAAGGATTGGTAAATCACGATATTGTGTTTTCGCTGCTAAAACCGGCAATAACAACCCTCTTTCAATGCATGAAAAGATTTTCCTACAAAACTGGATATCCTATTCATTTTCCCCCTTCATCCTGTTCATATGGATCCTATTACAAATTCATGAAGTTGTTCTACCGTCTCTTTCAGAAACTCTTCAGTGGCAAAAACCGTGTTTCCGCATAATGCAGGGGTTTTCTTCTTCTCTAGCGGGGACTTCTTTTTTTCCAAGTGCACAGTAACCTTTCCTTTTTCGGGGTTTTGGGGTTTTTCCTTTGAATTTCTTTCCACTTGATTTGATGCAAACAAGCGACAGGTTTGGTAATGTTTACACCTTTCCACTTTGAAAAGGGTGCATGGAAAAGCCTTACTTGATTGCGCTGTTCCATAAAAACTAAAGATGGCATGGCATGTCCCTACTGTTTTTCTTTTCTTCTTTTTTTTAAAAAAAAGAAAGAAATGCGTAAGTGTCTCTGATGTGATCATCTACAAGATGTTTTGCGATTGTCTTTCTTGTTAGTTATTTTGGAAAAGCAGAATGAGGAAGAAATGCGATTGCTTATGAATAAAAGGGTAGCTTGCTGTTCTAAAATAAACACGTAGCATAAGGTTCTGAAGCAGAAACGGATTTTGCTTTCCAGTATATGTTCTGTAACTCTCATTACAGTGTTTTTAAAGAAGAAAATTTTAAAAGTAAAAAAAAAAAAAAAAAAAAAAATTCTTTTTCTATTTTTTTGTGTGTGGGGGGGATTTCTTTAGACAATATTTGCAGTTAATGAATAAATGTTAAAGTACATCTTAATACCAAGGTTATGTCAGCTTTTCTGTTTCATATATTTCTGAAAGATGCATCAGAAATAATACTAACTCTTATCTTTTGCGGTTATTGAATAAATGTTGATGTCTACGATAATACGAAGATTTTATCAAATTTCTATCTTCTGTATTGCTGAAGGATTATCAGTAATAATAATTATAATGACTGGACTCTAAGAAATAGAATTTTTTTAAAAATATTTATTGCCTTTACTACGACATCAGACTTTAGGCATAACGGTTAACCGGGTTTCAGATTTTTTAAATACAATATACTAATTTATTCAACATTGTAATGTATTTTTTAAAATTCTGGAGCTAATATACGTTACGTATTTATTGCTGTATGATTTATGATAAAAATAATAACTACGAGGATAGGATATGTGTTGTATGAATTGCAGCTTTGCGTCAGGTTTACTAAAGATCTACTATTTATGATTTTATATGAATAATATCAGTTAAATTTCAAAAAACTTCCACAAAGTGGGCAGGAAAATTCTGATTTTTCATTTTCAGTGACGTTACTATGAGGTTTTAGATAAAAGTAATCATTCATCGGTACTTCTTTGTTAAAGCGACCGCTGTGCTTAATCGCCAAAGTTGGTAAACCTGTAGAGAGATTAGGTTATTATTTTGAAGCAGAAATCATGAAAAGTGAGCAAAGCCTCACCGGAATTCGAACCACGGACCTCTCGAATACGCGCCGAGCCCGAATTTTGAATTTCGATTTTGTTTTATTAACTATTTCATATTTTGTAAACCTTAAACGAATTTTTTGTTTAAAAAAAACTCAACGATCTCAAAGCGAGCAGTGGCAACACTGTACGAAATAAAACATTTTTATCTCCAGCGCGCGAGACTGTCTATCGGAAATTTTAAAGATGTGCTGTTTTTAAATATCATTAACCGAAAGAGGCATCAACCCAAATGCTCTGAAAAAAAAAATGGGGGTTCCTTTGAGCGTAATATAAAATTTGAAAGCTTTCAGTTTTTATTAATTTTACAAATTTTTATGTAAGAGCAAATTTTATGCACCAAGCAAGTGATCGCAAGATATTTGTAGGTTAAAATAATAGGACGTGAAGTTTTAACTCCAATAATGGCCTTAGAGTACTTACGTACGTTCATTCATAGATTATGTTATTACTTAAAATTTACGCTGTATCAAAAGATTTTTCTGAATGTGAATAAGGTATCAAAAAGAGTAGCACAAGAAATTTTGATAATTATGAAAATATCTTGCAGTGCATCTTAAGTGAATTTATATCTTCCTGTGAGGAATAGCGTTTAAGATAGCAAAAGAAAAGTTGAGAGAAAAGTCTGAATCCTGCCTAAAATTTAACTTGTCTTTTATTTATTTATTTTTCTGTTTGTGAAGATATCGGCAATTATTTTACATTAAACTTATTCAAGCTTAGCATCATTTCCGAAAATGATGTGTGCAAAAGTGAGCCATTTAAATTTCTTATGAAAATAAGCTTCATAATTAGATTTTTTTTATGACTATGTATATATGTGTGTGCTTCGAACTTAGTTCTTCGCTTTTCGCTGGATTGCGTGTAAGCATATGGGAAGATAACACTACTTTTTGTAACTAGCAATGTGCGTTTTATAGACCTCGCCTATATGTTGTTAATGTGCAATTAATATTAAATGCCACGATCTCAGAACTATGATGGAATTGCACTTCAAATTAAAAATATTATATTTATTAACTTTCCGATTGAAACAGTTTAAAAAAAAATAAGATTAAACATCAGAGTGATCCAGAAACTAACAGATCCAGAAAGTGTAACAGAAACTAAAATTCCAAAATACGTCTTTTATTTCACAGTAACGCTTTTTAGTCCAAAGGGGCTTTGTCCCTGAAGGACTATTGTTTTCGTTTTGCGATTTTGCGTCGGAAACATTCAAAGTCTGTATCACTTTTCAAACTGTTGCCACCAAATACTGCAGCCCTGTATTATCTTTAAATAAATTAAATAATGAAGAATGTGCATAAATGTATATATGTTTCTCGCATTGTGATAAAACGACGGTACCTAAAGCCATCGAATTTTGAATGCCGTAATCCTGCTGCGAATATAGGCATCTGGAAGCCCAAATTTGAAATTTGGTAATTTGTTTTATTAACCATTTCATATTTTGTAAAACTTTAACGAATTTTTGATTAACAAACTCGAGGATTTCGAAGCGGGCAATGGCAACGTTGTACAGAAAAAAACATTTTTATCTGCAGCTCGTGAGACTGTGTGTAGGAAATTCTAAAGATATGCTCAGCTTAAAATTATTTTGCGATATTGTTCTTTAACTGAATTTTATGGTTTAAATGCGAAGAACATCATATTCAATAAATATAAAAGTAACATACAAAATGTTTAAAAAACGCCCTTTTGGATGCAATTTAAAATCTGAAACCTTTCAGATTTTTTTTTTAATATTATTATTTATTTATTTATTTACTTTTAATTTTAGCCTCTGAAAAAAATTCCCTATAGAAAGCTTACATTTTGGGCTCCTTCTTATCTGCGTTATTTATTTCCCTTTTCGATCTCTCGCTTTACAGGGAAAAGTGGCGGAAAAACTGGATTTCCCTCCTATTTCATTGTTTGTCTCTTTCATGAACCAACCCAATGCTTCTGAAGCAGTTGTGTGGATGAACTGGCTATTGTACAGACGCGGAGAACCATCTGTTCCTGTCCCCTCCAATGCTCAGCCATTGAATTTTGTGCCACCAAGCGGGCCATCAGTTATCTGATAGCGATTACGAATGGTTTGGAGCCGGGTGGAGGTTTATTTTGTGCACTGCCTAATTTAGACGAAAGGACAGAGTCACCCGAACGCTGAAACTTCCTCATCAGAGAGGTTGAAGGGGAGGGGGAAGAAAAAAAATTGCGAGCGTTTTTCATAAGATTACACCATTACCATAAAAGTATTACACCTTTATTAAAAAATAAATAAATAAAATAAAATAAAACACACATAAAATAATAATAAAAAGTTTAAAAAAAACCTGAAAGGTTTCAGATTTTAAATTACATCCAAAGGGGTGTTTTTTTAACGTTCTGTGTGTTATCTTTATTAAATATCATGTTCTTCGCACTTAAGCCATAAAATTCAGTTCAACAGTAATATCGCAAAATAATTTTAAAATGAGGGTATCTTTAGAATTTCCGATACACAGTTCTACGCAGTGCAGATAAAAATATTTTTTTTTTTTTCCCGTAGAGCGTTGCCGTGGCTCGCTTTTAAATCGTTTGAGTTTGTCCATCAAAATTTCGTTAAAGTTTTACAAAATATGAAATAGGTAATAAATCAAATTCGAAATTCGGGCTACCAGATGCGCCTATTCGGGTGGAAACGTACGTTATTCAAAATTGGATGGCTCTAGGTACCGTTGTTTTATCACATTTGGAGAATACATCGAAGATATATACATTATCATATATACATATATATTATATTATTATTATATACATCATATATACATATCATATATACATATATACATATTATCGATATATACATTATGAAGATTCTTCATTATTTAATTTCTTTAAATGTAATACAGGGCTGCAAGATTTGGTGGCAACATTTTGAAAAGTGATTCAGACTTTTAATGTTTCCAACGCAAAATCACAAAATGAAAGCAATAGTCCTTCAGGGACAAAGTCCCTTTGGACCCAAAGTCCCTTGAGTCCTTCCCCTCAAGTGCATAAAACAATAATAAAAAAAAATCCGAAGCTTTCAGATTTTGTATTACGCCCAAAGTTTTTTTTTTTTTTTATTTTACC
>KK120412.1:608489-625696 GCA_000611955.2 Stegodyphus mimosarum | reverse complement strand
TTACCCGTTCATACTACATACACGTTTTAAGAGCATTTGGGCTAAAAATATTTTAAAACAAGATATCTTTAGAATTTTCGATAGACAGTCAGGCGCGCTGGAGATACAAATATTTTATTCCTCGCTGTATATTGCCACTGTTCGCTTTGAAATCGTTGAGTTTTTTAATTAAAATTTCGTTAAAGATAAAAAAATATAAAATAATAATAAAACAACTTCGAAATTCAAGATTCGGGCTTCCAGGTACCCATGTTCGGGTGGAGGACTACGTTACTCAAAATTTGATTTCTCTAGGTATCGTTGCTTCTTCACAATGTGAGAAACATACATACACTCATGCAGATTCTTCATTGCTTAATTTCTTTAAATATAATACAGGACGCTAATATTTGGTGGCAATAATTTGTAAAGTGATGCAGCCTTTTATAGTGATTCAACGCAAAATGCCGTTTCGAGCTTAATAGGCCCTTCTAAGCTGAAGCCTCTTTGGCCTAATAAGTAAACAACTGCGTTAAGTTAACTGAAGTGTCGAGCTATCAGAGATGAATCTTTAAGGGCAATTCAGAGCTATTTTGTAAATCACTTTGGGCTTTGATGTAATTTTTAAAACAAAATAATTTTGTAAATCAGGCTTTGATGTGGGCACCGTACTAGGCAAACAAAATATCCACCAGAAATTTCTGAATGCCATTCTATACAACACATTTATATAATTAAAAAATAAATGTAACTCTTTCTTGGGCTCGCTTTCGAATTCCAGATATGAGATGGACGTTTTAGCGCATACAGATTGAAGATGATTAAAATTTGTTTATTCGAAGAAGGTAGGAAAGAAAGGGTACTAAAATCTCAGATTATATTACTTTCAGATGCTGTCGGTCAAAGCGGATGGAATTAGGCAGAGAACCATGGTACAGTTTTAATTAAAGCAATCCACGCTTTATAACTTCTTTGATAGCAGTGTTACAACTGCAGTATTAAGCCATTGTTTTATATCATTGTTGACGTTATATTTTACAACAGAAGTATTTAAAGCTGAATATGTAGTCCTCCATTCAGCTGCTGTGTAAGAAAATCTTCATTCTTTTCCATTCAATAAACGAAACAATAACATATCCTTTCATATGTGTAAGACGATCAATAATTAAGTTAAAGTCATATTTTAGAAATAACAGTGTTCTTTATGAACTCGAAAATGCAGAATATTTTTATAAGTGATTCTAAAAAGTTAATTAAATTAGTTGTTTTGAAGGCAGTAGAAATATTAACACCATTTCCCCCCTCCATTTCTACATTTAAATAAATAAGTAAAACATGTTTTAAAAGGGAAACATTCTAATTTAATTGAAAGCGAAAAACTAATTATTCAACTAAATGGAATGTAAAAAATTCGATTCACTTAGCCTTTTAATATGATGGGAGATATTTTTTGAAGGCAGGGAGGGGCAGAGTTAAAATACTTTTTGGCGGATGTTATTCCTACTTAATAGGACATAATTAATTAAACTTATAAGAATATATATAAAATCCAAATTCTGTTGTTTATTTGACACTTATGGTACGTTATGTATATAACAAAATGGCTTTACTCTTATACTATCTTTGAATTTTACGAAAAACTTCCTATTAATATGCAACTAAAGATGTATTTTATATTTGAGAATTCTGTATGTCACTAAATTAACGACATTTTGGGGGCGGATGAATACTGTCATATTCTTGTAATCAAGTCCTTTAATTGTAATTCTTTTTATTTCCTTGTACAAAGTAAAGGAAGCATTGTAATCTCGAAAAATTTCGGGTGCTATATTTCAACGAAAATATCCATTATCAAATGCAATTTTAACGATGTTTTTGCGCGACATCTGTACGTAAGGACAGAATAAAAGACTGTTTATCCCCAAACGAATTATAAAACTGATTTAAAATAGATTCGAAGAGATTTTTTTCTTGGCGTCTGTACGTACGTAGCTATGTACTATGTATCTCCCGTAACTCAAAAACAAGTAGCCTCAGAAAGTTGAAATTTTGTACATAGGACTGCTATAACATGTTGATGTGCACCTCCTATTTTGGTTGCAATCGGCGGCACCGAGTATATATATATATATATATATATAGGACTATTTCAAGGGCTAACACAGATAAGCATTAAATACGGAAGGTGAAAGTCTTTCCGGAACTTTAAAGAATTTGGTAACCAACGGTTATAGCACGTGGGGAAACTGGTGATCCAACAAGATTAAAATTGAAACAGTGGCAATGCTCTTCTTCTCGAGAAATAATTTTATTAAATGATAATCTTTCCGAAGTTTTCAGTTAAAAATATTAAAAGTTTTTCCAGGGTTAGAAAGATTCGAATGACGAACAGAGCGTACCGATTCGAATATTTGAATTTCGGATCTTTCGCAAGATGTGTATAAATGGAATGTTCCGTTCCTAATACGCGATTATTTTTTCTCCATTATAATTTTACCTGTTGTTAAGTGGAAACTGGCATACAAGCTTTATATTTTTTCTTTAAAGTTTTCATTTAATTTATTTTATAAAATATAAAAGTTTGTATGACGTGATTTATACATATAAAAGTCGCTAATAAAAATTTTAAAAAATCTCAGGTATAACAAGAAAGGCCATACATGTAAGCGTTGTTAGCTTCTATTGTTTTACGTCTACTGTTTTCCTAAAAATACTTTAAAAACTTTTTCTTATTGTTGCCATTTACCATTTTTAAAAAATCTGTCTTGCCGTGACTATGCGCTTGAAAGCCGTGAGGTTACACAGGTCATTTTATAAAGTATTTGTCCCACCTTCTTCGCATGCCTTCGTGGTGTAGTGGTCAGAACGCTTGGCGAGTATTCCAGAGGTCCGTATCTCGGTGATGGCATTGCTCATTTGTTCAGCTTCTGGCTTTAAAAAAAAAAGAAAAAAAAAAAAAAAAGCTAATGTCTCTACAACTGGTGCCCGAATTAAAAAAAAAAAAGGGGGAATGATGGTTCTCCAACACCGGGATTTGGCGATTGAGACCCCTGAACGCCAGTCGCCCTTTAAAAGGGAGAGTTTATAAAATATTTCTCCTTCTTCGCATGCCTTCGTGGTGTAGTGGTTAGCACCCTGGACCCGTATTCTAGAGGTCCGTGGTTCGAATCCCGGCGAGGGCATTGGTTATTTCTTCAGCTTCGTGCCTTAAAAAAAACCTAATATTTCTAGTTACCCAAACTAAAAGGTGGGGAATGATGATTCTTCACTAGCAGGATTTGACCTTTGGGTCCCCTAACCCCTAGTCGCCCTTTAAAAGGAGAAGTGTATAAGGTATTTCTCCCACCTTCTTGGCATGCCTTCATGGTGTAGTGGTCAGCAAGCTCGACGCGTATTCGAGAGCTCCGTGGTTCGAGTCCCGGTGAGGGCATTACTAATTTTTCAGCTCTTCTGCTCTGAAAAAAAGAAAACCTAATGTCTCTGCAATTTTAGTTTGCTTTGGTTCTCATTCGTTTTAAGGTTCTTTTAAGCTTTACAACTATTAATTAATTAATTAATTAATTTTTTATTTAATGAACAAGGCAGTGGCTTATGTTTATTAGAGGGTATTAGATATAAACCTCGAATTTAATTGATGAGCCATTGCATTTAAACGATTGATGTAAATTAGATGTAAAATGTTAATTTATGTTACATCAAAATCATCTCTTTGTTTTTTAAATATTTTAGGAGTTTTAAAGCTTTTGCATTTGTGATTGCAAAATTTAGAGTGCATTACTAAGTTAAACTTACTACTCAGAGTAGAAAAGTGATCGGTATGCGAACCTAGTATTTCCCGAATAACAAGCCACAGCAATAGCCATTCCTGTGCTGCAGAAAGAAACTGTGACAAGGTCGCATAGACGTTTTTTTTTGTCTGGTTTGTCCAGGGAAACCGAATTCCGGAGACAATGGTGCCTCTTTCACACCAGAAGAGAAATCCTGTTGCAGCGAGGTCCCTTTGTTAATTATTGTGGTTTCACCTTCGAAGGTCTTTCCAACGGTTCTATAGAAGAAAACAAGTCTTTCATCGCAGTCTGAATGTGAACATCTTAATTATGTACGAATGGCATAACCCCCCCCTGGAGTTCAGCGAGGAAACCACACCGTAAGTTAGTAAAGTTTTGGCAGCAAGGCAGGAAGGTGGTTTTTTAAGAGCTGCTAAGACCTTCCTTTTGGGGTTATGGACATTTTTGCCCGCTAGAACTATGGCTCCTCCTGTACCCTGTTGATAGCGCACATTCCTGTTTAACAAATTTCTGAAATTACGGAACTGAATGTATGCAACTCCCATATCGTCATGAACCGCAGCTGTTAATGTTTTTATTTTAATAAAATTCATGTTACTGTTAGAACTTGAGTTAGAAGGATTATAACTGAGCTTATGTGTAGCGGATTCTGCCACTACCCCACAAAAGAAATCTTGTGTCCCGTTGTTGACGAAGAAATCCTTTTATCGCCCTATCACATTGGATGGCTCCTATTATATTAAACGATAGTCAGATTTGTTCTATAACGTCCCCGTAGTGTTTTAGCAGTATATGATAACTTAAATGCCTGAAGAATTATTACCAAGAATAATGAAAATAATGGAAGAAGAGGATCGGAGATTTGCCGAATAATTAATGATGTATGGAAAAACATGGATGAAGTATTGGAATAAAAGTGAAAGCTTAAGAAAATGAGGGAGATTTTTATATCAATGGGCTATTACCTCTTAGATACTAGGCTATTTAATGAGCCGTATACTTGGAATGGTTGTCTTAGAAGTGCCAGCGTATGGTTCTAACGCCATTATGTGACTGCGTAATCCAAGCTCTTTTGTCCTATTGCTTGCGACAAAAATAATGGTCCTCATTTTCTCTCGATTTGTTGATTCCATTCTAGCGCTCGTTTTATATTTACAGCAATTTGTCAGTTCCATATTCCTTATTCTGAACAGTCTACAATTTTATTTAAGTTTCCAAAATAGGAGTCATAGTTAATACAGGGTTTATTCGAAAAAAAAAAAAAGTTGGGTAAATTATTTTGTTTACTTAAATGCTGACCCTAGACATATATATCCAATCAATAATTTTCTTAAAATAAACAAGATAATTTTATCAAAATAATTTTAAGGCTGACGGTGGCTGTATATGTAGAACGTAATATATTGCGCCAATGGAGCAAAAATATTACGGAGCCAACTGAGCAAAAAAACTTTTCAAATGGAATTTAATGATGTGTATATGTGCATGTATATTATTATTATTAGCCCAAATGGATGTTATCCCCAAAGGGCTATTAATTTCGTTTTGGCATTTTGCGTTGTTTCACTGTAAAGTCTGAATCACTTTTCAAATTGTTGCCACCAAATGTTAGAGCCCTGCATTATATTTAAAGAAATTAAATAATGAAGAATCTACATGAAATGTATGCATGTTTCTCACATTGTGAAAAAACAACGGTATCTAGAGACGTACAGTTTTAAATAACGTTGTCTTCCACTAGAATATCAGGATCTAGAAGCCCAAATTTGGAATTTGCAATTGGTTTTATTATCTATTTCGTATTTTGTAAAACTTTAATGGATTTTTTATTAGCAAATTCAATGATTTCAGTGCGGTCCATTAACATCAACATCGCGTGCATCTTCAAGCACGGATATTTTAAGCGCAAGATTATTTATTTATTTATTTTTTGTTATTGTTATTGAACTGAATTATAAGTGCGAAAAACATGATATTTAATAAATAAAAATAACACATAAAACGTTAAAAAAACGCCCCTTTGGTCGTAATGTAAAACCTAATAGCTTTCAGATTTAATTTATTTTCTTTTAAAATCTTTCTTCTTTTTTTAAATTTAAATTTAATTTTAAACATCCTCAAAAAAAACAAAAATTATAAATAAAATAATATAAACGGTTATAAATAAAACTTTAACAATAATTATAAACATTTATAAATAAAACTTAAAAATGACGAAATTAATAAATGATCACTCCGTTCATTTTTAAAAACATTGAAACTTACAATAAATACATAAATAACAATAAATGAAAAAAGGAATGATTTAAAAATAATAGAATAAAAAAAGAAAATCTGAAAGGTTTCAGATTTTAGATACGGGCGTTTTTTTAACATTTTGTGTGTTACCTTTATTTATTAGTTATCATGTTCTTCGCACTTAAACCATAAAATTCAGTTAACGAACAATGTCGCAAAATAATTTTAAACTGAGCATATCTTTAGAATTTCCTAGTCTCACGCGCTGGAGATAAAAATGTTTTTCCTGTACAACGCTGCCATTGCCCGCTTTGAAATCCTCGAGTTTGTTCATTAAAAATTCGTTAAACTTTTACAAAATATGAAATCGTTAATAAACCAAATTCCAAATTTCAAATTTTGGCTTCCAGATACCCATATTCGCAGCAGGATTACGTCATTCAAAATTCGATGGCTCTAGGTACCGTCGTTTTATCACAATGCGAGAAACATACATACATTTATGCACATTCTTCATTATTTAATTTCTTTAAATATAATACAGGGCGGCAATATTTGGTGGCAACTGTTTGAAAAGTGAACCGACATTTAATGTTTCCGACGCAAAATCGCAAAACGAAAACAATAGTTCTTCATGTACAAAGCCCCTTCGGCACGTACAAAGCACGTTCTTATCTGTGGGAAAAATGTATTAAAATATCCTTAATTTATCTAATAAATGAGATATGCTAAACTTCGTTGCTAAGATGTTAGTGGTCGAGTTATGACGGATATTAAACAAACTACATATTAGCCTATAGTGAAATGAAATTAATAAAGTGATAATGCAATCATATCAATTGAATTTTTTTTGTCTTACAGCTGACATTAATAATTGTACGCTTTGTTTCAATGTTTTTCATAAGATCTGGCTTCTTTCTTGAGGTATCGGCTATAATTAGAGTCAATGAATTCCATCTTAGGATTTTATTAAAATTAGAAAACTTTTTTCAGTTAAATATTATAATTATTTTTCATTTATGGAAATGATTTAGTGGTTCATTTAATTATTTTTTATATCATTTTTGATTTTTTTTATTCTTTACATTTATATAATTTATACAGAATTCGCTTTTCGCTTGAGTTTAAAAGTTGTTTAAATATCATAATTCAGCATGCAAAAATGGCAAATGCTGTTTTCAGTCTTTGCTATTTTATTAAATTTCCTTAAGATTATGTGTATTTACATATTTGCTTACACTGTTTGAGTCTTTTAGCAAAATTTGATACTTTTTGTTTATTTTTATTAACCTGAAGGGGCGTTAACCCAGAAGGGTTATTAATTTCGAAACTGCATTTTGCGTTGTTTCACTTTTCAAATTGTTGCCGCCAAATGTTATCGTTCTGTATTATATTTAAACAAATTAAATAATGAAGAATCTGCATGAATGTATGCTTTTTTCTCGCATTGTGAAAAAACAGCGGTACCTAGAATTTTGAATAACATAGTCCTACACCCGAACATTAGAACTTAAAAGCCCGAATTCTGAATTTCGAATTTGTTTTATTATCTATTTCATATTTTGTAAAACTTTTAACCAATTTTTGATTAAAAAAATCAACAGTTTCAAAGCGAGCATCGGCAACACGATACTGAATAAAACGTTTTTTAGCTCCAGCGCGCGAGACTGCCTATCGGAAATTCTAAAGATATGCTGTTTTTAAATATTTTTAGCCCCAAGTGGCATTAGCCCAAATGCTCTCGAAATGTGTATGTGTCTGTAAATGAAACAAACGCTCTTTTTAGGGTCATTTCTTTAAAAATTTATTTTTATTTTTTAAACTTAAGGGTGCCTGTACGGATAAAATGCATTTCATTTCCTTTTTTTTTTCAGTATTTCTGTTTTTTTGAAATGCAGTTATCTCTCTGAAAACTGTAACCTCCTTTTCCATGTTGCTGTGAATACAGGAATGGTTTCCAGAAACTTATCGTATGGACCTGAATAAAATATTTTTAAAGTGAATTTCACACTTCGAAATCTGCATTTAAAATTGTTAATTAAATTAATTTCGTATTTCAGCACCCAAATTTAATTTCAGAAACGTTTGCTGCGGCAGTGCATTATACTACACATAGGAATTCCCCCTCACATTTAATATTCAATTCTGACTTCTGAAATTTGCAGAATTCCTGGCACAAATTAGTATCAGAACCATTCTATACGCCAGTAGAATATTCAGTTTGAGTATATTGACGTTTTGAAACTGATTAGTCATTACATTAATGTTAGCCTATGCTATTCTGAGTGCTGTTTGGAGCTGTATTATTAACTGGAGAATTCTGGAATGGAGTAACAATAACTATTTCGATATTTCATTTTCCAGTAAATCAATTTAAGGGACAGTTTCTGTTTACAGAAACTTATAATAGCATCCATTAACTTTGACCCTAATGACTCAGAAGTTTCACTGAATGGCAAACAAAGATAATGATCTTAAAATTAAACTGAGTGGGGAGGAATCCTTAAAAGCCTAAATTTACTAGCCAAGCACAGATAATTTACTTAACAGAATCTGCTTTTATGATGACGCACGTTACTAGTTACGTTACTTAGCAGAATTTAATTACCATGATAGAGGTAAACAATTTACTAGCGGCATCCGAATAC
This sequence comes from Stegodyphus mimosarum, assembly GCA_000611955.2. Lineage (NCBI taxonomy): Eukaryota > Metazoa > Arthropoda > Arachnida > Araneae > Eresidae > Stegodyphus > Stegodyphus mimosarum. The sequence goes on along the minus strand of KK120412.1, from coordinate 617,043 downwards.
AGACATGTCTGACTTCACTTCGATTAGTCTCATCGTCTGCAGCGTCTGAGAACTCAAACAGGCTTTTATCTTAACCACATTGAATGAAAAGTAAAATTTCTCTTAATTATTAAATTAAAAGATTCAGATGAATGAATGCATTTACTTAGATTATTATTGCCATTCAAGAGAATAAAATTATCCAGAAGAATGAATTTTTCTTTAATGAGTCGTAAACTTCAAGCTCAATTAACTTGAAAGCATTATAAGAAATAAAGAAGAATAAAATATGTATGCTAACTCAGGTTGGATTTACGTTACGATGATTTAAATAACTTTTTGTGCTCGTTTTCCCTCTTAAGAAATTATGATTTTAATTAGGAATTTAGGATAACAGCAATGAATTACTAAATATATTTTACCAGTAGTTTAGTAGATTGTTATAAAACTGTGACTGCACAGACAAAACGGGGCTTTGTGTTTTTCCTCACGTGAATATGAGCAGTTATCTATGTAAGCCTCTCACAGTCAACAACTAAGTAATCAATTGAACTGAGATGTTTTTCTCCGGCTTTTGTGAGCTCTTTAATTATTCTCTAGAACATTCTGATAATTTTTATTTTCTCGAGGTTTCTGGAAAGCAAAAAAGTACAATTACAGATACGGCTCACACACAATTGCATTTATTCAAATTAAATATCAGTTACGGAGATAAACTTTTATTAAATGCGCGTGCTTTTGTATTATTCCTTTTGCGGCGTAGCTTTCTCTCAAAATAAGTCTCGTGTGGCATTGCACGGAAATATAAAACAATTTTAATTATAATTCTACCAAAAGTAGCGAATTAAATACAAAAATTCGTAACGATATTAAAAGAACATCAACATGTACTGTGTTTAAATTGTTGTTTAGTTAGGTAAAGAAAGTAATATATTTCCTTCCCCCCCACCTTCTTATCCGGAAGCCAAATTGCGCTGCATTTTAATTTGAAGATATTGTCAGCGCCAGATGAAATGTTTCACAGTTCGTAAAATAATGTAAATATATTATTTATTGGCTAAATTTTTAGAATATATATCCGTAATTCAACATCGGGAGCCGTTATTATTATAACAATTATTCTTTGGCTTCTTCATAGGGAACTTTCTTTTTCTTTCCTTTTCTTTTTTTCTTTTTTTTTTTAAGCCCAAAAGGGTTCGAAAGACGATTTTGCATTGCTTCACTTTTCATTCGAGTCTCTTACCATTCGAAAATCCGTAAGATATTATTCTTTCATATTTAAACTGTCTGTTATTAATTAACAAACTAATCTACTTAAAAGCAATAGATATAGTTACTTTTTTACTTTAATATGACTGATCTAGACAAAAATGCATTTAATTCATGATATATCTAATTAAAAATAATGAATATTTTTTATTGAATTCAATTACATATTTTTTCATTTTTTAATATGCAGAAGATGTATAACTTTCCCTTGTTAGTCTTGGGGGGGATGTTTATGGTCACTGCTGTGGGAGTGACAGTCAGGTTACCCCGAGTTGAGTGGCTGCAGGAGCGTATCTGACTCCTTATAATGATTAGGTAATGTTGAGAGTTTACGTAATTCTTACTGCATTTGAAACTCAAAACATATTTACTACAATTATAAGAAGCTCTTTATATATATATTACTGTGAAAGACCGAAATTGAAGAATGTCGACTTTCACCGGAGAATGTCAACCTTCACCAAATACGTCGGTGAAATATCGAATATAACTTTGCATTCTTGCACATTCGGACCCTCACCGGTGTATGTCGACAACCACAGATATGCTCTGGTGTAGGTCGAAAAGAGAGGCGACTGGCTGTTTTCCATAAATGCAGTTGTAAAAGCAATGGCCTCTTGGGCAATTCAAAGTCTCATAATAGTTTAAGTTGTTGCAATTAATCAGATTTGAATCACATAATTCAGTAAGTTTTTTTATTACTATTATTTTATTTTCTCACTTACTACGCACTGTATAATTAAGTAAGTTTTTTAACTTCTATTTCCTTTTTCATTTTGAATGTATTGTGTGTTTTAAGTACTTGTGTGTGTTTTCGGGACTGAATTACGGAGAAGAAAATATAATATTCTCATATATTCAACATTCACCATTAGTACACGGTGAATGTCGACATTCACTGGTTAAGTCAGAAATAAGAGTATTTGGAAAATATTTCGGACATACACCAAGCGACTATGTGAATGTTGACATTCACCTGTGAAAGTCGACATTCCCCAGATTTCGGTGTTTCACCGTAACATATATAATTCATAGATAGCATAGGTAGGTATTTAATGCATTATATTCTCGTAGTGTGAGGAGTCTCTTAACGAAGGTCGCTCTAGTTGAGAGAGCAAGAGCACTGCAGGTCTCTCTAGTCGACAGTTCTGGAACGTTCTTCTGATGTTACTCCGATGGCGAAAATCTTCAGAGTGAATTAGCCACGCCTCCTTAATTTTACAGTAGCATTTTACATCCTCTGATTTGTTATATCTGGAACGTTATCAAAGGAAATATCAGATCGTTGGTTCGTCACCCCTCTTGAAACTGAGAGGCTTTGACGACAGACATGGTACAGAACGTTGAAATCTCCTGACACTAGTCGTGAAGTTATGCGTCTGCGATGTCAAAAACATGCCGTGTGGCACGTCGTAAAGGCTGGAAGCACTGAATTGCAAGGACAGCACACACAATTCACTTATCTCTGTGTGGTCCGCCGCAGTCTAAATGCATATTGATTTAACATAGTACAAAATGTTTCCCTCTTTCAAACGGGCCATCGATATCCGCAATCTTTACTGATTAAGCCCGGCGCCAGAGACGGTGCATTTAGTACTTCCGCGCATGGCAGCAGAATTTAAGCACGACAAAAACTTTAGAACTTAGAGAAGTAGTTAGTAACTTGCGAAAGTTGGAAAACAGCAAAATTTTAAAGTTTGCGAAATGCACTGGGCAGCAGAATTTTAAGGGCGGTAAACTTTAGGACAGTAGAATTTAGCAGCATATAGGGTACCACGCAGCAGGGGTATAGCAGCATATAGGATACCAGGCATATAGGGTACCCACAGAGATGGCAACTAGTGGCAAAATGCCTAGCGCCGGCAGTGGTTCTGATAAACCATATTAAACATTAAAAGAGCCCTTTTGGGCTATCAGTAAAATCTGAAACATTTCACACTTTTTTTAAGCCCAAATGGACGTTAGCCCACCAAAATTATCGCTCTGTATTATATTTAAGGAAATTAAATAATAAAGAATTTGCATGAATGTATGCATGTTTCTCGCACTGTGAAAAAACAACGGTACCTACAGCCATCAAATTTTGAATAAGGTAGTCCTCCACCCTAGTATGGGCACCTGAAAGTCCAAATTCAGAATTTGTTTAATTATTTATTTCATATTGTTGTAAAACTTTAACGAATTTTTGATAAAAAAAACTCAACGATTTCAAAACATCTTATATATTCTTTTAAATATTTTTCTGCTCAAAGGAGTGTTAGCCGAAACGGCTCTTGAAGTGTGTGTAACTGTGTTGTAAATTGGGGGGGGGGGGGTTGGGAAACGCCTCTTTTTGCGTAATATAAAATCTAATAGCTTTGAGATATGTATATATATATATTTAAAATCTTCTACACAAAGCCGTGATGATAAAAAAGTACATGGATATATCAGTCTGTAACTAAATCATACTCTTAAACACTTCCCATAAGTGTGATTAGAAGCGTTTTTATTGATTTTTGCCTTAATTTCGGCCGCCATATTGTGATCAAACTCTCCGTAAAATTATGAAAGGAAATTTAATTCGTGGGGAAGGGGATGGCTTACAAAAATATGATCGTTTAAATCGAGGCCGAATGACAGGAAGTCACTTCATTGTACGTGGCTTTAAGCCACATTCGCGTAATATCCGAACTGCATTGCAGCTAGCATAACAGCGAACTCCGAGGTGTTTTTGTCAAATTTTAAGTGTTGTGTCAGTATCATCTACACTAAAATCGTTTTGTATCGTTTTTAATCATTCAATATGAAGAGTTAACTAAAATCCCTATGTAAATTTCATTTTTCATTTTTTGTAACTATTTAAAATCGAAATAAAAAACCCACTTTTCAGACGTCTCGAAAACTGTTTCCGTCGGTAAACGCTTTCACTGATCGGATATTAACCTACAACACAAGGTTCCATTTTCTTCCTCAAGAAAACAAATAAGAATAATAAATAAACACCGGTTTGTACAGACCCCTCCCCTTGGTGCGAATAGGCGGTTCTTGTGACATTATAGGCGTGGTCGCAAGTGTTTAGTGGTTAAAATTAACGACTTACTACCGGTTCCAAACGGTAGCTTAGTGGACGGTAACTTCCGAACCAATAAGAGGTACGTTAGTTCTGAAGACGACCCACCTAAGAATCTGAAGAACCTGTTTTTGAAGTTCTTTCAACTTGGGAACGAGTTGCAGAATATTTGTTTATTTTGATAGCCGCAGGATGTGATTCATTGTTTACGCTGTCAGATGTTATCATGGTCTGACAAGTTTGAGAATCAGGATAAATTATACGATTTTAAATTTAGTCATAGACGCTGCTGTTTTCAAATCTTTCAAAAATAATAATTCTAGAATATCTCCTCAATCAACGACAAAAACATATAAGAAAAAACAAATTATATGCTTTTAATATACGTATTTTGGAATCGTTTGCTCTGGTTTTTACTGTTTTGGTACTGTGTTATTTAATAAATTGTTAATAACAAGGAAGCACCATCTTTAAATCGCATTTTCGTCTGCTTTTCTTTCGCGTTCCTTTTCTTATTTTTACTAAACGAATATCGAAGTTAAGAGAGTGCGTAATTTTTTCGAAGATATACCTTGATTAACAGACTTTGTGAATTTTATAAACTCGTTAAATATTTTAAAATTAAGCCTACTTGTTCGGAACAGTTAGGAAATTTTTTCAGTAAAGAATGTGAAAGCTATTTTTGCAAATTTTCAGTTCTCCAAAATAGAAAGAAAACTGAATTAGCGAATCACTACTGGTATTTAGAAGAATCAAGCAAAAAACATTAAATAGTAATTAATTCTGTTGGTCAGCGTACTAAATAAAAATATTAATAAATGCTTAATTTTTTGGTAAGTCGTATAGATCGTTTTCTCTGACGCAGTTTATAGATGTCATCACCTTTAGAAATTTCTCAGATTAAATAATAACCATGGCTGGTCATAATCATGGTCTCATTAAACCATAACATTCATGGAGTTCGAAAAACTACTTTTCTTAAAATTATTAACCCAAAGGGGAGTTAGCCCAGAATGGCTATTAGTCTCGAAACGACATTTTGCGTCGAATCACTTTTTAGATTTGTGGCCACCAAATATTTTCTCTCTGTATCATATTTAAAGAAATTAAATAAAGAATAATCTGCTTGAATGTATGTATGTTTCACGCACTGTGAAAAAATAACGGAACCAAAAGGCATCCAATTCTGAATAACGTAGTTCTCCACCCGAACTTAGAATTTTGTATTTCGAATTTGCTTAATTGTCTATTTCATATTTTGAAAAACTTTAACCAATTTTTAAATGAAAAAAACCTTAATGACTTCGAAGCGAGCAGTGGCAACACTGTACGGAATAAAACATTTTTTATCTCCAACGCGCGAGACTGTCTATCGGAAATTCTAAAGATATGCTGTTTTTAAATATTTTTACCCCAAAGGAGCGTTAGCCTAAATGATCTGGAAATGCGTATGTGTGTGTAAATGAAAAATACGCCCCTTTGGGGTTAATATAAAATCTGAAAGTAGGCGTTAGACCCAAAGGGCTTATTAGTCTCAAAATCGTATTTTGCGTCGTTTCACTTTGTCTGTTGATTCACTTTTCAAACTGTTGCCGCCATTATCCCCATGTATTACATTTAAAGAAACTAAATAATGAAGAATCTGCATAAATGCATGAATGCTTTTCGCATTGTGAAGAAATAATGGTACATAGAGCCATCCAATTTTCAATAACGTAGTCCTCCTACCAAACGCGGGCACTTGGAAGCCGGAATTTTGAATTTCGAATTTGTTTCATTATCTTCTTCATATTTTGTAAAACTTTAACGAATTTTTGATTAATAAACTCCACGATTTCAAAGCTCTTTATTCTTTCTTTCTTTTTTTTTAAATTTTATTCTTCGTTTCGTTATATACTTTTTCTTGGTACTACTTCTCATTGCAGTCATAGATTCCATATGTGTAGCAAACCAAATGGAAGATGGAAGGAAAAGTTTACAACTAACGAATATTGCAATAATTGAAGCAAAAAGATACACAATTGTTACGCGAAGTTTAAATTGAGATGTGAACACGTGACAGTGATCGATATTTAATGGGTGGGCCAACTGTTAATATACTTCTATTACTAACTGGTATAACATTTTCAAATTTTTCTCTGAAAGCAATCAATCAAACTTGTCAGTCAGGCATCCATGTTCTTCTAAATCTGATTCGCATGAGACAGGCTATCTGTAGAAAAATATATCTTCATCCCTTCGTTTAAGTTGCGGAAGTGAAGATGAATTTTTTTTTCAGTTTCCTGTAGCTTTTGAAATCGTGCTTAATGCTATGACTTTCAGATATAAACGGCTTGGAACTTTAAATTATCGGAAACTCAGCAAGAAATGGTTTCATGCTTTGTTTAAAGATTTATTGAGCTTTTATTAGCCCAAAGTGGCGTTAGACACAAGGGGCTATTAGTCTCAAAACGGCATTTTGCGTGGTTTCACGTTCTGCGCTGCTTCACTTTTCAAACTGTTACCACCAAATATTATCGCCATGTATTATATTTAAAGAAACTAGATAATGAAGAATCTGCGTGAATGTTTCTCGCATTATGAAAAAGCAAGCGCTGGTGATAAAAAAGTCCTTCTTTTTTTTTTTTTTTTTTTCCCATACAGAGTTGACTTTGGTCACTTTGAAATCGTTGAGTTTCTTAATCAAAAATTCATTAAAGTTTTACAAAATATGAAATAGATAATAAAACAAATTCCAAATTAGGGCTTCTAGATGTCCATATGCAGGTGGAGTATTACGGTATTCAAAATTTGATGGCTTTGTTATCGCTGTTTTGTCACAGTGCGAGAAATATGCATACATTATGCAGATTCTTCATTATTTAATGTCTTTAAATATAACGCAGGGTTCTAACATTTGTTGGCAGCAATTTGAAAAATGATACGCCGTTTATATCGATTCAATACAAGATGCCAAACAAAATTAGTAGCCTTTCTGGGCTAAAAAAATGATATTCTGTATATTTATTATTATGTGTATATTTATTATTTATATTATGATTATCTTCACTGGAAGATTCACTGTTGTATTTTTCTTTTAAAAGATCAGCGAATAAATTTGTGTTATTAAAATAAATCTATGTATATTTAATTGATTAGAAAAAGAGAAAAATTCGTAAGCTACGAGAAAGCTATTTTATTTTTAATTTAACTTCTTCATCAAACATTATTTTAATATCGAACAAGATGCTATGTTTAGTGATGAAGAATTGTTGTTACGCAGATTGCTATGATTGTATAGTGATGTCGTGATCCATTATGTTTTGATGGTGTAAACTTATTTTGTTTAATGTATTTTTCTATATTTGTTAGCATAATAAGTACATATTTTTCTCTTTTATTTTTAGGTAAGCAAAAGCATCTTTTTCATCACGAAAGGCAAAAGAAAGACTGCTTGTTCATGGAATGGTATTTAGAACTAATTTTATTCTATAACAGTGTCTTTTTGACGAATATATCCGTCGACATGATCTGGATACTCTTCTTGTCACTTTATGAATAATTAAAGTATTTATTTCTTTTAAAACAAGTATGTATAAATGCAATTTATTTATTAAAATCATTGCGTTTTCTTCCTTTTCTCGAAATACAATTAGAAAAACAATATCATTTTATTTTGGATATGGCATACCCCACCAGTCGCCAAGTGGTTAAAGACGCTTGAATACTAGTAGTTCTGTCAACCACTTCATCTTGGGTTCAAACCGTGGGGATGAGATGGCTGCAGGGCTGCTTCTTGCGGCTTTTCCCCTGTGTAACGTGAATAGGAGCCAGTTTCCCTTCAAATGTCCTCCATGAAAGTATCCCTTCCCTTAGGCTGCTAGCCCTTGTGTGCTTTGCCCTATTCAAATAACCTAATCTAGCCCTCTAAATGACGTAAATGTACTACAGTACTATTACGTTTAGCAGAGGTTCTTGATTGTTTACCTTTTATTTAAAACAAGAATAAGTATAAATTGTTTTGTTCTGCAAAGTATTTGCTTTCTAAAATGCTAACGAAAAAGTTATGGAAGATTTTTAGAACTTTATGTAAAATTTCCAAATGATTGATATCTGTAAGATTTAGTCTTATTGCTTTTACAATTTATTAAATAAATTAAAACAAAAATTGTGGGTAATAAATGTAACTCTCTTTCTCTCTGTATATACACTCACGTTTGTGAAAATTGCAACACCAAGAAGGAATCGTCATAATTGAATGCAATAATACACAGT
>KK120412.1:595480-606840 GCA_000611955.2 Stegodyphus mimosarum | reverse complement strand
AGTGACTCTCAAATGTTCAGACCTTTTCTTTACATGTATTCGCAACCCCAGGACTACAAAAAATAAAATACAAAAATAGAAACACAAATTAAAATTAGGAAAAGCAAAAAAAATTTATGGCCAAAAAGACCTGAAAAACTAAATGCTTAAAAAACCTAAAGGCCAAACGAACTAATTACATTCATGTACACCAAGGGGAAACCTTGAGCAACACATGAAGCATTTTTTAAAACGTGGGGAAAAATGAGAAGTGTTTAAAGCCCAAAATAAGGACGGCTCGAAAGCGTATTAAATTCCTTTTTTTCTGAAACAAAATAATTGCAAAAAATACATCGAAAATACTCATAATAAAATGCTTCAGAGAACTACTACTATACTTCAGAGAAAAGGTCGATGTCCGTTTTTTTCCAAAACAAAAATAGCTAAAATCAGAGATATTAATTAAAAAACTCTGAAAACGCTAATTTTCGCTCTCATTTTTCCGAGTGGCAACAGTCTCGCAAGCTGGAGATAAAAATCTGTTTTACTTGGAAAACTGTTGCCTCTGCTCGCTTTCAAATCGTAGAATTTAACTAAAAAGCTGCCGAGAACTAAGAAGATATTATTAAACATTATATTATAAATATTCAAAGCAAACAACCACCGAGAATAAACGAAGTTTCATTTAGAAAGCTGCCGAGAGCTAACGAAGTATTTAATTAAAAATATCCGTAACCAATACCCTTAAAATTCTTAAAACAAAAGCTGCCGAGAACAAATGAAGTTTCATTAAAAAGTTTAAAAAATGAAATTTTATCAAAAAGCTAAACATTTTTTAGAAAAAACTTAAACTGCCTAGAACAGCTTGAGTTTAAAAAAAAATATTTAAAAAAAAAAAAAAAAAAGGCCAACTTAAATTAAAAATCAACCAGGAAAATAGTACAAATATACCTGTCGGCTTCTGAAGTAAGAATGTCTGCCGAATTGGGATGCCAGAATTTAAACCAAACTTTGCAATACGTTTACCACTAGGCAAAAAGGCTTGAAGGTCAGAGTTCAAGGTAAAAAAAAACAACAGCAATTTCCGCGCTTTCTGGGAGCATTTCATTTGGTGACGAAATGTTATTGAGGGGTGGGGGAGGGTGAATTTGAACTTTTGAAAAGAAGCACGCTACATATTATATATGTGTGTGTGTGTGTATTTATGTATATCTATATAGATAGATAGATAGATATAGATATAAGTATATATTATAATAATTATATTCATTTTGATTATGTCATACGGAATGATAAGCAAGTATGAATATTTAACTGAAAAATTATTGAAATGGGATATTTTGAAAAGTGCAAAACTAAGCATAAATGCACGACTTGTGCTTACAAATCAGGCCTAAGTGCGAAGAAAATGATGCTTAATAATAGTGCTAAAAAGACAAATATGTTAGTATGAGTGAGTGTAAGAGCAGACTGGTATATTGCGAGCTCAGCGAGAGTATAAGAAACCTTAACAAACCCTTTTGAGTGACAGTTAAAATCTGAAATCTTTCAGACTTTTATTTTCAATTTTTAGTACCTTCTGATCAATTTTAAGAAATTTTAAAATATAATCTGTCTCTCACTTTCTTTCTCCCGTTTCTCAATTTATATTTTCTTATTTCTTCTGCACTGATAAATTTATTTCAATCGCTCTTGTTCATTTCTCGTGCATGGCATTCAGCTCCCGTAAGTGTCTCGTGGATAATTATGGATTATGTCAATAACACCTGTTTTTTTGGCCTGCGAACTTGGACATTTCTATATGGTTAAAGAACGAGAGCCCAACTTTGGCCCAATTTTTATTAAGGTCACCCAATGGGACGGAACCCATGGTCTGTACGCCTTTTCAGCTATCACCAGCTTTAGGAGGCTTTTTGTCTTGACGGCTTTGCCACCATATCCTGAAGACAAAGAAAGATACATTCCTTTTTTGGAATTTGTATCCTAGCCCAACAATTTATTAGCCGATTATACCTAGGGGATGAGGTACGAGATGTATATATGTCAAACTGCTAACTGACCAGTTGATATATAATAACAAGCAATCACAACGAATATCCATTCTTGAATTATTCCTTCAGGTAAGTAATGTTTCTTTCCTTTGCACAAAGACATGAGATAAAATTGCTTCTTCCAGCCGCACCCATCCGTTGAAAGATTCCGCAAACAAAACATGCTATTTAACCATCGATACCAGACAATCATATACACCCCCGGTTTCAACTAAAGGACGGGCGTGGCCGGCTAAGTCCGTCGATGAGTAAACGCCTAACCGGGAGAGCTAATCACGAAAACGAGCAGCTTATTAACTATTTATGCTCGTCGGCTGGTAGTTCGACATGGTACGGCGCGCACACAGCGGATCTCCGTTTAAGCTGTTTTTCCGATGTCTGGGATTCGGAATTGCAACTGAAAGGGCAAAAGTCGCTTTGACAGTTTGAGTCAGCCAGTATTTTTAGTTATTCGAATCAAACGATGCTTACTTCTAGCTGCCTAGATCCGGCACATTAAAGATTTCGATCTAAAATGTTTATTTGTAGATATTAATGCCTGAGACCTTGCTAAGGCAGTACAAGAGAGTGTTAGCGTTTTCTAATCAATTTAATTTCAGTGTAAAACATTTTGAAATTATTAGTAGGTCAATATGCAAATCTATGGCTAACATATTTGAATTATTTGTAAAGTACTTAGTTAAAAACATGGAATGGTTATGTTGTACAACATAATTTTATTAAAATCGTCAAAGACATTATTTTTTTACAATGGGTAATTATATTATGGGCGAAAACGTAATTACTGACAGACTAAAATTGTTAATCTCTCTCTCTCTCTGTCTCTCTCTATGTAAAGAAGAATGTGTTTGCTTGCGATTAACTCAGTCACTACTACAGCTATCGTCACGAAATTTTCTACCATTCTTTTTGGGGTCCTGGAAAAGGTCGATGTCCGCTTTTTTCCAAAACAAAAATAGCTAAAATCAGAGATATTAATTAAAAACTCTGAAAACGCTAATTTTCGCTCTCATTTTTTCGAGTGGTAACAGTCTCGCAAGCTGGAGATAAATATCTGCTTTATGTGGTAAACTGTTGCCACTGCTCGTTTAAAAATCCTAGAGTTTCCTAATAAAAATTTCTAATGAAATAAAAATAACATTTCCATGCATTACATTATTCCCAATTCCAAAAATTTGTGGGAAGCCATTTCTACTGTTCCCATCTTCGTACGACTTTAATCAGTCGAGAAGCTAATTAAAAACTCTGAAAACAATAATTTTCGGTCTCATTTCTCCCAGCGGCAACAGTCTCTCATGTTTGGAGGTAAAAATAATTTACTTCTATCACCTTGTTTACTTCGAAAAGTGTTGCCACTGCTCGCTTTCAAATCGTAGAGTCTGTTAATGAAAAATTTGTAAGTTTTACGAAGTTATATATGTAAAGAAGAATTTTTGTTTGTTCGCGTGATTGATTTCTGATTACTTATGATCAGTTTTTTGCCACATTTAATCGACTAAAATTAAATATAGGAACTTGAGTTTTTACGACCATTTGATTAGAAAGACGAAAATCCTTATAAACGGCGTGCCATTGTTGCTGATATAATGAGAGAGAATTGGCTTATTTTCTATCGAAATTTTTATGTGGTTTCCATATCATATCTGATTGAAAAATGTATGACTATGAATCGTATTTTATGCATCGTTATTAGAGAATTACAGCGGTATCGTTCTCTCTGTTGTAAGATGCGTTACTCTCAATCTAACTTAACTAGCATCGAGTACTTCCGCTAGTTTTAACCTGATTTTCTTTCAATTTCTTATTTAAAGTCCTGGTTTTGCTCTAACTCAAGTTTTCCCATGTTGTATCAGGATTAAGAAGGAAAAACCCAGGAGTTAGTACTGATATGCTGCTGGGCTAATATGATCACCAATCAAGCATCAGTAGTTATCTCTTTAAAATCACATCCCTAAATTTGTTGTTGTTGTGACTTATCTCACTTGTCTGACAGTAACACCAGAACAAGCCCACGAAATTTATCGTGGTAAAGAATGCAAGATTGTGCCTGTCGTTGGCAAGAGCCTTGGGCCATACACGTGACAGTAAGACTTTGCTCAGTTCCGTCCATAGGCTTGAAGGAGAGCACACCGGGAGGATGAGTCTAAAGGTTTGCCACTCGTCTGTTCCTGCCACAAACCGCTCGAGAGGACTTTTGGCTCGCCGCATATTTAGAGTGTCCCATGCCGCACAGACACTGTATATTTACAAACATCCATGGCTTCTGCGGGATTCGAACCCGGACCCTTCGGTACAGCAGTCAACATCGCTAATTACCAACCCAGTTGGGAAGCACTAAATGTTATTTTAGTTAATCTTGAGTTGGGGATACAAGGTTGGTTTTCGTGATTGTTGGCGACATTTCGGTGTTGTTGGTTGCCGTTTCCTCATTTAATTTTAAAGCAAGATATCATATTTATTCCTTATCGCCTTAGGAAGTATTTTGCGTATCTTGCATTTGTAGCCCGAAGGAGAATTAGACTTGAAACTCAGCTATTAGTCTCGAAATGGGATTTTGCGTTGAATCAATATAAAAGTCTGAATCTGCGAACAATTGCAACACTGTACGAAACAAGCATTTTCATCGCCAGGTGCGAGACTGTCTGCCGGAAATCCTATGTTAAATATATGCCGTTCTTAAATATTTTGTGATATTGCTGTTGAATTGGATTTTATGTCGTTTAAGTGCGAAGAAGATGATAATTTAATAAATAAAGGTAACACGCAAGACGTTAAAAAAATCTGGCTATTCTGGCGTAATATAAAATCGGAAAACTTTCAGATTTTATTTTATTTATTTATTATTTATTTTCTAATGACAATCTTATCGTGTGTTGATTTTGTTGTTACAGTGTAAAACATCGAGGTTAAGATATTGTAATGAAATGTTGAATGCAGGGTATCTGTAAACTCTAATCTAAAAGTTATCCACATTAAGTCAGTATAGGCATCGTTTTGGGCTACATTAAGCCATCTTTTTGGGATTAAGACCTACATTCCTCTGATGCCTTGTGGGTTTAGCCCCGGAATTTCAAACTCCCTCAAAATGTTATCAATAAATGGTATTTTGTTGATTATGATTAAAAAAACGACTCTGTCATTATGTACCTTGGTTCCCTTTCTTCCAGTATACTTCCAACAGAAATTGGATACATTAAAATCTGGCAGAAATTTTCTTGTGTAATGAATACGAAAGCCACTCTTCCATACGGAATTTGCCGGCTATAACGCTGAAGCCATCTTTTTAGGATTCCAGGGTTTTAAGTCATTTTTTATGACTTAAAATCCAGACTTGCTATAGCTGTTTGTAGAATCATACGTCATTATGCCAAAAAATTGTAAAAGAGATTAAAAAAAAAAACTGTGGAATAGGGAACGGGGAATTATGTGGCCTATTATATATATATTCATAGCTCTTGCTTTTAGAATGGTCAACTGCCGACCCTTACCTGTTGGTAAATTAATGAATATGAAGAAGAAGGCGGAAATTCCACTGTTTTTCTTTATCAAGCTCACAAAGAATGCCTTGCTTTTTGTAATTCTAAATGAAATGACTTTTATCTGCACTTTTCCACCATTACGTCTGTCAAAGATAGAACAAAATATGTGAAAAATAAAATAAAATTTTTGGTGCTTGTTGCCTTATTTATTACTTAAATAATAACGGCTGGATTATGAATAAATGAATATATAGTACAGAAACTGAAAAATAACAGGACGAGAATTAATGAACGCTGTAACTGAGCATAACTAAAAATCCCTGACTCAGGATATGATCTTTAAATCTGGAATACATAACATAAATAATCAGGTAGCAGTAAAATGGCAGTAAATGATGAAAAAATAAAATAAAATTTTAAATTTTACACATATTACTGCTCAATAATTAAACTGTATTGTAAAAGTGAACCTATTTCATTCCTATGTTAATGCAAAGTAAAGCTTAGGGCTTACTTTACTGTAACACAAGAAAGAATTAGGTTTACAACCGATTTACCCTGAATTTTATTAATTAATTAAGTTAAAATTCAGTTTACCCAAAACCCACATGCAATTAATTCGTTAAGATCACTGGCGGTTATCTTGGCGAATGGGTTATTGTATGTGTTTTCGTTGTTTTTTTCCAATGTGTAGCGTACTACTGTGTGTGTAAACTTCAGCCATTTTTTTCTTACATATGTCTAATCTGTGAAGGCATTTCTTTCTTTAGACAGGTAGTCTTTATGTGCTTTTTCCCCTTAAAGTAAACAAACAAGAAATTCGCCCAAAATTTCCTCCTCCGCGTTCTTTTTGGGAAAAAGAAAAGCATATGTTCCAAGTTGCGAAGCGATATTTATTCTGTTCTATATTCATAAGTTGATGTTAAGCCTTAATGATAACATTCTACTTTATGTGTACATAATAATATCCCTGTCTAAAGGACTTCTACGCGTTTTCCTACCCTTTACGTAAAATCGATTAAGCCTTACTAGATGAAGTTCTGACCTCAGCCCCTCAGACGTACCCTTCCACCATCTCACCACTTATCATTCGATAACAAGATGATCTAAAGGAGATAGTGCAGGAAGATCTAGAGGCATTGTATTAACTTGGTGTTCTAGGTGAAGATTGTATTTATTCTGTTGTGATTTTCATTCCGTGGTTCTTTTTCTTTTCTTGTTGGTCATGGTGGCAAATCGTTAAGGGAAAGTAGCAAAAACCACGACAACCGCGCATTTGATGGATTATGTCTGTAGGGGACGTGTGTCGCGTGCCCGAGTCATTTGTCAAACCCCCCACGTTCCAGGTTTGGACAATCTCCATTCTTCGTCCATACATCATTTTTACCGCTACTCCTCCCTCCATACATTGGGTACCAATCCAGCCGCACGTTTCCAGAGCTCTTACGTTCTTTACTGCAGCACTCATATATAAGTGATACAGCAAGTTCTAGCTTAATGCTGAAACATTATCATGACGTGATATGCTTCGATGATTGAAAAATTGCGAGCATTCACTTCTATAAATGGTATGAGTAATACGTTTATAACGTGTAAAGATGTTTGCCGTAACTAGGAACGTTTCATTAAATCACGCTGCGTCCTGATTTTAAATCATAATACATGATGAATTTTATAGATTGATTCAATTCTGTAATGAGGAATGTACCGTTTTCCCATGATTCATTTTTAAAAATGCCAGTTTTCAAGGATAAAACCTGAATTATATTCGGTAAACTTTGACATGGCAATGGACGTTTTCTTAGTGATAGCTGAAAAGTTTTGTCGTATAAGCATGCTTATTTACACCACTGAAATACTGCATGGCTTTTTTTTGGGGGGGGGGGAACTGCTTGAACGACTCTAATGCGACTTTCTGAGAGTCTTTAGATTATACTTACTTAGTCTTTACGTTGTACTTATAAGACTATTTGTGAGTCTACATTATACTCACATTACACTTACTTAAGCCTTTATATTATACTTATTTATGCAGACTATTTGAAAATTTTTACATTATACTCACATGATACTTACTTAAGCCTTTACATTATACTTACTTATACAGACCATTTGAAAGTGTTCAAATTATATTTACAATATATTTACTTAAGTCTTTACATTACACCTTCTTAAGTCTTACCATTATAATTATAAAGATTATTTGTAGGTCTTTACATTGTACTTATAAACACTATTTGAGAGTCTTTACATTATACTTATAAAGACTATTTGTGAGTCTCCATTATACTCACATTATACTTACTTAAGCCTTTACATTATACTTATAAAAACTATTTGTGAGTCTATATTATACTCACATTATACTTAAGCCTTTACATTATACTTATTTATACAGACTATTTGAGAGTTTTTACATTATACTCACTTAAGCCTTTATATTATACTTACGCATACAGACTATTTTAAAGCATTCACATTATATTTACAATATATTTAATTAAGTCTTTACATTATTCTTTACATTATACCCAAGTCTTTACATTATAATTGTAAAGACTATCTGAAGATTTTTACATTATACTTTCAAAGACTATTTAAGAGTCTTTACATTATACTTATAAAGAATATTTGTGGGTTTGCATTATACTCACATTATATTTACTGAAGTCTTTACATTATACTCACATTATATTTACTGAAGCCTTAACATTATACTCATAAAGACTATTTGTGAGTCTACATTATACTCACTTTAAACTTACTTAAGCCTTTATATTATACTTATTTATACAGACTATTTGAGAGTTTTTACATTATACTTACTTAAGCCTTTACATTATACTTACTTATACAGACTATTTGAAAGTGTTCACATTATATTTAGAATATATTTACTTAAGTCTTTACATTATACTTCCTTAAGTCTTTACATTATAATTATAAAGACTATTTGGAGGTCTTTACATTATACACTCACGTTTGTGAAAATTGCAACACCATGAAGGACTTACGCGAGTGAGCTGAAATTTTCAGGAAATGCAAAGTAGCGCATGATATGCAAATGATTAGAATTGCAAATCCGTAGCGCATGCGTATGCTGAGCAGCGCCCTCTGAACGGCTGATGGATCCGAATAAATAGACGGCTGTAGCGAGGCGTGTATGGTTATCGGTGGTTATCTGCTAGTGGTAAACGTTAACTCAATCTGTACTTATGCCTCGTCGACGAAAGAGAGCGAGATTTGAACAACTTACAGAGTTTGAACGAGGGAGAATCATCGGCCTTCGTGAAGCTGGATTGTCGTATCGTGCAGTAGCCTCTCGTGTGCAGCGTAACAGCAGCACAGTGATGCGCGTTTGGAAGCAGTGGACGGACGAGTGTCGGACAACTCGGAAATCCGGGAGTGGACCCCGAAATGTGACGTCAGCTCGCGATGATAGACACCTGGTCCGCATGGCGCGGACGGACCGTACAGCTTCCTCTAGACAATTGGCAGCACTGTGGTCAATAGCTACAGGTGTTTCATTGTGTGCTTCATCAATTCGTAGACGTCTGCTGCAGTGTGGACTGCGCGCACGGACTCCTTTATACAGGATCCCCCTAACGCACGACCATCGCCGCCTGCGGCTACAATGGGCCAATCAGCATAGAGACTGGCGTGCTGATTGGCAGCATGTCGTGTTTTCTGACGAATCCCGCTTTAATTTGTGGTACCATGATGGCCGCATTCGTGTCAGACGCTATGCCGGTGAACGCCACCTTCCGGAGTGCATTATCGAACGCCACAGTGGACGAACACCCGGAGTTATGGTCTGGGGCGCCATAGCATATCATAGACGATCTCAATTGCTACGAATTGTGGGCAATCTGAACAGCAACCGGTATATCCGTGAAGTTCTACAGCCCGAAGCTGTTCCCTTCCTTCAAAGCTTGCCAGGCGCTGTATTTCAACAGGACAATGCCCGCCCTCATACTGCTCGGATTGTTAAATCCTTCTTTGCAGCGCAGCAGGTACAGCTTCTTCCTTGGCCTGCGTGTTCCCCGGATATGTCGCCAATTGAACATGTGTGGGATGTCATTGGTCGGCGTCTTGCTCGTGATCCTCGTCCTGTTGCGTCTGCAGACGAACTTTGGGTACGCGTACAAACGATATGGAATGCTCTTCCTCAGTCAGACATTCAAACTTTGTTTGACTCCATGCCACGTCGTGTAGCAGCACTTATTGCGGCGCGTGGTGGCCACACAAAATACTGATTCTGATCTCTTATTCTTGTTTGTTTGCTTTGAACATTTAATCATTTATTTGTACCACTACCACTCAACTGTGTATTAAATTGCATTCAATTATGACGATTCCTTCTTGGTGTTGCAATTTTCACAAACGTGAGTGTACTTATAAAGACTACTTGAGAGTATTTACATTATACTTATAAAGACTATTTGTAAGTCTACATTATATTCACATTATACTTATTTATACAGACTATTTGAGAGTTTTTATATTATATTTACATTATACTTCCTTAAATCTTTACATTATAATTATAAAGACTATTTGGAGGTCTTTACATTATACTTATTTATACAGACTATTTGAGAGTTTTTATATTATATTTACATTATACTTCCTGAAATCTTTACATTATAATTATAAACACTATTTGGAGGTCTTTACATTATACTTATAAAGACTACTTGAGAGTATTTAAATTATACTTTTAAAGACTATTTGTAAGTCTACATTATACTCCCATTATACTTATTTATACAGACTGTTTGAGAGTTTTTACATTATATTTACATTACACTTACTTAAGCCTTTACATTATATTTTCATTCTACTTACTTAAGCCTTAAAACATTATACTTACTAATACATACTATATGAAAGTGTTCACATTATATTTACATTATATTTACTGAAGTCTTTACATTATACTTCCTCAAGTCTTTACATTATAAAGACTATTTGAGGGTCTTTACATTGTAAAGAGTATTTGAGAGTCTTTACATTATACGCACATTATACTTACTTAAGCCTTTACATTATACTTACTTATACAAACTATTTGAAAGATTTTGGAAATTTCTCATACTTTTTTCAGTTCATTACTCAAATTAATCAGATTGATTTTATATAACTTTGTATGATCTGTTTTAAATTGTTTGTAAACTATCGTCTTAGTTTTTGTTGAAAACGGAATAAAATTATTTTTGCCTGCTATTTATCTTGTGAAACACATAGAAAAGATACTTAAATAGCTATTGGTAATCAATTCCTAAGTGACAAAACATTTCTAAATTTAAAATTTTTCACCTGCGAATTCGTATTTGTAGAAAATTTGTTTTATATGGCTTTATTGACATTTTTTTTATTATATTAGTTATTTGTTTATTAACTGGAATCTAAAGTTATTTTACTACGATTTCTGTGGTTATAATATGTGTATATAAAGAAAACGTTCTGAGCGTGGGCTAATTAGCTAATTATTTAGCAAATAAATATTACTATTTTAAAATTAGCACTTTTGTTTACTAATTCTTAATATATCTAATACTTGGATTATCTCGATCCACTAAAAAAAAAAGTTAAATATTCTTCGCCTGTTTCAGTCATAAATTATAAAAGGATGAAGAAAAAATTTACGTTATTTTCGTGATTCATCTCATTTGTTTAACAGTAACATCAGAATAAGCCCACTAAATTCAGCGTGGCCGGAAAAGCAGGAATTGCGGTTGCCGTTGGCAGAAGCTTTGAGTACCACACAGGTGACAGCACGCCTTTGCTCAGTTCCGCCCCCAATTTTGATGGAGAACACCCCAGGGGAATAGGTCCAAAGTTCTGCCAC
>KK120412.1:546967-595448 GCA_000611955.2 Stegodyphus mimosarum | reverse complement strand
CCGCTAGCCTCTAAAAAGGACTTTCGGCTTGCAGCAAATTTAGAGTGCCCCCATGCCGCGTAGACATTATACATTTACAAACATTCACGTCTTCTTCGAGATTCGAACCCGGGCTTTTCGGTACGGCAGTCAGCGTTGCTGAACACCATCCCGGTTGAGTGGCGAAAAAATTCATGCCAGAATCGAAATAAAATGTTTACTGTAATGCAGCAAGTGTAAGGCAGGAATTTTTTATTGCACTTTTGGTAGTTATTTGAAGCATTCTTCATGTACTATTAAAGAACCTTTCATTAGCTTATTAAGTAATTCTGCTTAAATTTCGTTCTAATCCTTCACTGTAATTTTCATTCTGAACTTTTATAATAATTTTTAAAAAAATTCATAAATTTATCCATTCCGCAGAAAATTTGACTCCTGTTAAGGGAAAACATTTAATAATAACAAGACGTTTTTATCTTTCTATGTAATCATTTATTGCTTTCTGAGTAGATACTGATAGAATCAACGTTTTAGCCACATTTCAGTAACATTTCGTGTAAGACCGTGATTTCGTCTAGTGCGAGGTACAAAATAAAACTCTTATGTAGACGATGTTATATATGTATGTTGTTATGTACGATGTACGATGTTGTTATGCTGTATGTACGATGTTATGTATTACGATTTTTATTGAAACAGGAGACATGAGACAAATGCAATGCTCTCGTCGAGATTCGAACCTGGACTTCTCGAATACGCGCCGAGTGTGCTACCGTTATACCATGAAGGCATGCAGAAAGGAGAGAGAAAATACCTTACATACTCTCCTTTTTAAAGAGAGAGTGGAGATTAGGGGACGCAGTCACCAAATCCTGATGGTGAAGAATCATCAAACACCACCTTTTTTTTCGTTCGGGGGCCACTGTAGAGTCATTAGATTTTTTTGAAGCAGTATTACATGAAAAATGTACACTGCCCTCGCCAGGACTCGAGCCTGAACCTCTCGAGTACGCGCCGAGGGCACTACCGTTACACCACGAAGGCAGAAAATAGCTTATAGTTGAATTAAACGAATTCGCTTTATTTCTCCCCCTTTCTTATGGATATACACACAAATGCTTAGATGTTCATTAAGCATGCATCTATTTCCTCTAAGTGTAAAATGCTAAATTTGAAACGTTCCGTGAAAAGATGTGACATGAGACTGCAGGACTAAAAATAATTCAGCCATTTCATATCAAACGAACATTAGTTACGTGCAAAACTAACTTTTGTGCTGTAATTGTAAATTATGCGAATAAAATTAGCAAAGCAACAACATTGTGTTTGGCGTAGATTTAGTCAAGATTTTTGCTTTGCTAATTTTATGTTTCACTGATATAACCCGAATCAAGAATTTTATGTTGGTCTTAACAAAATGGCTACGAACTTCATAACACGTGCTAGTACTAAAACTACCTCAGTCGTAAAATTTTTGAGGAATTTTCATCTGCTCGCTTTATCTCTGCGGAGGTTTTGAAGTTAATTCATAAAATCATCTTGACTGTTGGTCATGAAACGTGTCGTAACAGTTACGTCAGGAAAGGGAAAACGATTCCGATGCTTTTGTCATTATAGAATGCAAGGCTTGTTCTCAAAATAAGCTTTATCACATATATCTACTGACTATTCCTTTTAATTTGTCTAATTTTAAATATACTGTGCTTTGTCGGTTTTTACTTGATCTGAAACCGGTAATTAGTCCAATCACCTCAAGAGACTTAAGAAGAATTATTGCTAAGTCTGGAATGACTGCAAAGTCGTACCGTCAAATTAAAGTTAAAAACGTAGTTCAAGTCAAACAGTAGTCAAAGACTATACATTTAAATTTTACTCTAAGCTGGCTCAGTAATTATAATCGTAGAGACAAAATCAAAGTATCGGCAGCGATATAACGCAAAGCTGAATAGTTACAACTATCAGGGCTAGCAGGAAATGAGAGAATCGTCCCAAATCCAAAAACCTCTGTTTAAGTTTAGCTAACTGATTTACATTCTGGTGAAGAAAATGGAAAAGGAGAAGTTATAGTAAACATACAAATCGGAATAATTTGTTAATTTAAATAATAACGCTACAACTTGCTTTTACTCATTTTTATGGCTATTTATAGATAGATAAATTGTCAGTTATACGCAAATAAAGCATACCAGTTAAAGTATAAAAATATTCTTTTATGCAAAGATTAATTTATGCAAATAAAATACCAGCTGAGGAGAAAAATATTTACTTCCTCTATACATACTGCTGAAGGACTCAGCAGTTAAATGCAGATTTTAAGCCTTTAAATAAAGATTTTTTTAAAAGCTCGTCTACCAATAACCCAAAAATAACTTTTAATTGCTGTTCCTCGTTTATTAATCTGCTTATTTTAACGCTGCTTGCAATATTCCTTCAACAACCGAGGGAGTAATTAGTCTTCACAGAACTTCCAAAATCTAACGATAACACAAAACTTGAAGGAGAGTTTTAAAACCTGAAAGCACTCGCCATGTCCCTACACTTGTAATGATTTTGGTAGGAAGTAAGCTCTTCCTGTTCTCTTCCAAGATACGACACAGGAGATTGAGATCTAATTTTAGCATCATAATTACTGCAACCAAGAAAAATGGGGTATCTCTCTGCAACCGAGCGATCACTGCTTCCAGAAGTGCGTAGGATGCCAGCCGAGACGAGGGGAAGAGAGACAGAGAGCAAGATCGATCGGCGACTTCAGATATTTTTAGCCGGTCGACGGCCACATGACATACTGAACGACCACCCCCCTCCTCTGTAATTGCTTGACACAATTATTGAGCGATAGGCTCTCTCCACTCGTCTATGTTCCAGCCCTTTCTCTGTTTCGACATGTGCAAACGGACTCTCCGGAAATACTAAAAGGAACAGAGGCGATATGAAAATATTGCAGACTAAATGTAAAAAGAGTAGAAACATATGTGAGGTATTTTGTGTCGGAGAGTTAGATTTGATCTAAGTGCAATCCTGGCTTTAACAAAGATGTTTTGCAGAATTACCTGCTGTAAAATACCTAATTTTAATGATAATCCAAGATATTAATAGAAAATCTCAGTAGCTGAAGAAAAATAAATGCCAGTTACATATTAACCAATGTAAATTAAAGATGCAGAATTTAAAGTAGAATTAAGGAAACATAAAAAAAATCACTTTCTCCTAAGCAAATCCTTGTTGCTATCACAAAATAAACATTTTTAATTTGTACGCCAGTATCTAATACACAGATTGTGGTCAATCTAAAAGGATATAATTTCTTTAAGATATTGATAATATTTTAATAATTTTTAGCCTTCAGTCCTATAGTATTTAGATAAGTTTTAGCCTTTAGTCATATGGTATTTAGATAATTTTTAGTCTAGTCATATAGTATTTAGATAATTTTTATTGTTTAGTCATATAGTATTTAGATAATTTTTAGTCTTTAGTCATATATAGTAGTTAGGTAATTTTTAGTCTTTAGTCATATATAGTAGTTGGTAATTTATAGTCTTTAGTCATATAGTATTTAGATAATTTTTAGTCTTTAGTCATATATAGTATTTAGGTAATTTATAGTCTTTAGTCATATAGTATTTAGATAATTTTTCATCTTAATCATGTATAGTATTTAGATAATTTTTAGTCTAGTCATGTAGTATTTAGATAATTTTTATTCTTTAGTCTAGTATTTAATTTTTATTCTTTAGTCATATAGTATTTAAATAATTTTTAGTCTTTAGCCATATATAGTAGTTAGGTAATTTATAGTCTTTAGATAATTTTTAGTCTTTAGTCATATATAGTATTTAGGTAATTTATAGTCTTCAGTCATATATAATATTTAGGTAATTTACAGTCTTTAGTCATATAATATTTAGATAACTTTTAGTTTTTAGTCATATACAGTATTTAGGTAATTCATATTTATTCATATATACAGTATTTAGGTCTGTCTTTAGTCATACAGTATTTAGATAATTTTTTATCTTTAATCATTTATAGTATTTAGATATTTTTTAGTCTAGTCATATAGTATTTAGATAATTTTTATTGTTTAGTCATATAGTATTTAAATAATTTTTAGTCTTTAGCCATATATAGTAGTTAGGTAATTTACAGTCTTTAGTCATATAGTATTTAGATAATTTTTAGTCTTTAGTCATATATGGTATTTAGGTAATTTACAGTCTTTAGTCATATAATATTTACATAACTTTTAGTTTTTAGTCATATACAGTATTTAGGTAATTCATATTTACTCATATATACAGTATTTAGGTCTGTCTTTAGTCATATAGTATTTAGATAATTTTTTATCTTTAATCATGTATAGTATTTAGTTAATTTTTGGTCTAGTCGTATAGTATTTAGATTATTTCTTATTGTTTAGTCATATAGTATTTAGATAATTTTTAGTCTTTAGTCATATATGGTATTTAAGTAATTTATAGTCTTTAGTCATATAGTATTTAGATAATTTTTAGTCTTTAATCATATGTAGAATTATAATTTATATGAAATTATAATTCATATAAATATTCATATGGAAAAATATTGGCATGTCATTTCAGAAAAGTCCGATTTTGTGTCAAAATACTTCTGTTAGAAACAATGCTATATATAAATCTAATATATATCCTAAGTCGAGCTTTCGAGATACGAAAAACGCAAGTTGAATTTCGTCAATCGGCCCAGTACAACGGGAGATATAAAATTGTGCCCGCCCTTTTTTTTCGCAGTGTACTTAAGTCTTGTAATTTAATAATTACAGTCGTAAAATGTTTGATAGGAATTCTTTAGTCTATTCTTTCTCCTTAGGCTGCTGTTTCAAACATTAAAGTAATAAAAAAGAAATTTTCTCCTAACAGTCTACCTACATTTAACGAAGTACTTTTATTTCCATAATATTCCTCCCGCTCTCTTTCTCTAATGACATTACATTTAATGAATTAATAAAAATTTATTTAATTTATTTCAGTATTTCGAAATCCATTTCGTTTCACATCCAGCTTAAGAAAAATGTGTTTTTGATACGCTTCTTATCTTGTAAGGTTTTAGTTTAAACTAACAAAGTTTTATCTGAATTTTCTCTTTCCTGTAAGTTCTTATTTCAACTTCTCGTTAGAATGAGCTCGCGTTTCAACTTTATGCTAATTTGAAGTGGAGCCAAGTTTGGTATTTAAAAGGGTTAGCAAGGAACTTCTCGGTGTAAGAGAGCTTTTAGTCGCAGATCACTGCGGCTCTGTTCGACGTTCGCCTGACTAGCTAGCATTTAAATTCTAAGCCTTAGCGCTGTTACGCTATTACTTATTGAAATAATCTAAGTGCGTTAGTATTAGCTAAATTTTGCTACGCACCATTGATCGTTTAGCATAGAGGCCAACCTCGCATTCATAGCTTTGTGAGCGACGACTACTTAATTTCTATTTAACTTTATTTTAAATTATTTGATTGTTCAAGTTACACCTAAGTGCGGTCATTATTTTCTGTTATCCCTCCCGAGTTGGGAAGTGGCTGTAAATAATAGTGGTTTAATAAAAGAGGATTTTAAATCCTTCTTACGTGCAGTTATTCTACCACTTAACCACAGTATTCTACCGCAGAACATAGCTGCATTCAGCTCCCTGTTCAAGATCAGTATTTTAACTACTTCACGAAAATGTTCGCCAAAATTTTGCACAGAACACTGAGTCCTGACAATCTTAATATACTTCTTTCTTTTAATGATGGCAAAGCTGGTAATTACAAAAATACGCTTTTTATGCTGAAATACGTTCTGAATCTCATAATTATTCCTTAAACCCAAGCGATGAGACTCATCAGCGGCCGAGCAGTAAACGTCGCTGGATGTTGGTAGTTCGGCCCTGGTTGCCATTTCTTCATTTGGCGAATAGTATTGTGTGCGATGTGGTAATAAAAAAAAGCCTATTGATTTGCTTTGTTGATTTTTATGACTAACGAGGAAATTAAAACTTAAGGTGTTTTTTTATTAGCGTCAGAAAGTTTCATATAAACAATAAGTGTTCAAATTTCTTTGCAAGAAACCCACCACCTTATATTACGAAAGTTAAAAGAGAACTGCCTTTTCGTAAATCCTATTTTTTTAAAAAATTTATTTATTTATTTTTATTCTAAAGTAAACCAAAAATTCATCATACTAAGTCAACTGACTAGAATAGTCAGAAGTTGACTGGTTCAATGATTTCACTAATTTTTTTTTTAATCAAATGGCCGGGCCCCTGCCTTTTTTCGGCATCGGCCACTCCTAAGGCCGGAAGTGGTGGCCATTTTATTGTGGAGACACCTAGTAGGCGGCCACCGTTACCTTCTATGAGAGGACAGATCCCTTCTCTGGGATTCGATCTCGGACCCTTCGGTATCGCACTCGGCTACCTGAACTACTATACCGTCAGGGCGGCAAATTTCTTTTTTAAATTTGTCTGTTTTCTGATGACATCTACTGCAATGTATCCGAGTTTTATTCATGTGTTTGAACAAGTTGAAATTAGTAACAATGAAACCGACAAATATTTTAGTGGAAAAGCTGATAGAAATTCGTCATATTGGTATTTTACAAAAACATATCTTTTTCCTCTAATAAAAATAGAAATTCACTCCGTTAATTAATTAAAAAAAAACAGAATTCACTCCATTGATTTTATCAACCAATTAACATGCTATAAAGTAAGTTCAAAGTATTTAAAAACAAAAGCATAGGTCCGCATATCAAAAAGGTTAGCAAGCTTATTTATGTATAATTCCTTTCCTGGAACAAGAAATAGCAATCAACTCCCTAGAATGTATTTATATATAATGCACAATCTCGCACTCGTGACTCATGGGTTGATCCTAAGTGAACTTCAACTTTAAGTCACCGGTTGCCAATAACTTGACGGGTACCACTGTGTTTGGATTTAATTTTAAAATCTATTATAATTTACTCTACTGCCCGGCTCCCGTGACAAGAGAATTGATTTCCGTGGCTTTAACATTTGACCCTTAATCTAACCAGCAAGCCTGTTGGGAACCCAGGTACTTTGGTTTAAAAATTAATTTAAAATGCTGTTCAAGTTTAGCGCTTGCTGATGACCTGTGTGTTGACTATAATAGACTGTACACCGATAAATAACCAGTAAAGTGCTTGTGGTGATCATCTTTAGTTTCACTTCTTTTAAATAATCGTAACTATATGATTTTCAAATACGTCTAGTACGTATTATCGCAACTGGAAGATAATTTTATTGACATCTTTAGAAATTCCTTACTTAATAATGTCACGGATTTCGTATTTACTTAGCTATTTTTAGTAGAATTGTAATTGAAATTGTTTTATTTCCCCGTGCAATGCAGCACGAGACTTATTTCAAGAGAAAGCTACGCTGGGAAAGTAAAAATACAAGAGCACCTGCATTTCATTTAATATTTAATAAATAGATATCTTGTAATTGTACTGTTTTGCTATCCAGAAAAATTGAGAAAATAGATTATACCAGAATATTCTCGTGATGATTATAAAGCTTATAAAAGCTGGACTAAAAAATCCCAGCTCAGTTGTTATTGTTTTAAGCGAGCTGAATGGTTTACTTGGTGCTGTTATTGATTGTAGCGAATTCGCTGTGAGGTCGAATTAACTTTCTCTGTGTTTTGAATTGAGTTGTATTCAACGCTTTAGTAGTTCAAAATATAACTGCTGTGCGATATTGTGATATTGTACGAATATCTCTGAAGAAATATTTCAGTTTATTTTTGTTTAGAAATTTTCAGTGTATTTTGTTTTATTTATTGTGAAAAGAATAACTTTTTATTAGCTTTTTATCCACTTGTGCATTCAATCCATTACGAACCCGTACGCACGCAACAATGCATAGTTCTAATGCCTTACATTCTATAACTGGAGCAAAATAGTTTGTAGTAAAATCTTTCTGATTCTCGTACTGACATTTAAATACCCTAATGGACTAGATATTTAGAATAATGCAAGAAAACTGTTTTTAGTTGTATTTCTAAATGATATAATTTTAAATACTTTTAATTTACATAATCTGCAAGTGATAGCTAGGAGCAGTTGAAGTAACTAGTATTCCAATTAATAAATCCTCTAACGCTTCTATCCCTTACCTTCCTTATCTCGAGGCAAAATTGTTTGATATTCTTATCTCGTTTAGCGGGGTGATCAAGTATCCCATAGCTACCCGCTAGCACAGCGGATAAAACCACTGTACACTGGTAATTTACTTTCAAGTTCGATGAGAGGATTTTTAAATTTTCCGTATGTGTAACCTATATATAAGCCATCTTTATTAATGAATTGAAGAATTAAATCAATTTTAAGAATTAAATCTTGAATTAATAATAATTATCAATTATCAATGAACGAATTTCTTCTCTTGACGATAGTTCTCGCGTTATCTTCTTAATTGAATCAAGCAGCTGATTTCATGTTTTTTGAAAGACTTAATAAGTCAGCATTTATACATCCTTTTATTATCCCCGAAAAATTTAATTAAAATGATGAATTTCATTTCTTAACAGAAAGACAAACTGCAGGAAATGTGTGGAAGTTTTAAAAAAATTCATAATTAAGAGACGTTTGTTTTTTTCTCTACGATATCTGCCAAATAATAACCAATAACCAAATTTTTGAAATTCACTTCAGCTGCAATGACCTAAAAATACAATTTTCATCTGCTACGTACTTCAGTTAAAAACGAGGCATTTAATAAACAGCTTTCGAAATTCGCTAAAAGACATATTTAAAATGAAACCTATTTTCGATTCCAAACGGTAAAGGTAGGGCCTAGGGTAACTGAGAATCATCTTTGTGAAGAACCCCGCGATTAAGCCAAGCAGCATCTGTCAGCAATAAAATTCCCCTCAAGCTACGTAATAAATAGAACGTCAGTTTCCATAGCAACGCTTACTGCGGTAAAAATTAGATTTGAGAGGTTGCTAACACAGCTAGATCGGCACGTAGCCTGCTTTTAGATTTTAAAAGCGGAAAAGTCCTTGATTGATAAATTAAAGTTTTAGCGGTGGATAAGAGGAAGCTATCCTTTAGTAATTCTGCTCTTTCTCGCCAAATAGGGATTGTATGAATATTTCATATGCGAAATGTAGATCATGAATTATTGGATATCAGGTTCATATTTCTTGGTTTTAAGTTTGCTTGCGTATTTTTACTTCCTTGTACCAAGGAAAGCATGTGTTGTAATCGCAAAAAATTTCGGGTATCATATTTCAGCAAAAATATCTGTTTCAACCACTCTTCAAACCATTTGAACGATGTTTTTGCGAGACATCGCTACGTACGGATAGAAAAAAGGACTGTTTTTGCCAAATAGGATTGCAGATTGGAATTAAAATGGATTCAGAAGCGATTTTTCTTAGCGTCTGTACGTACGTACGTAAGTAAGTATATATGTATCTAGCATAACTCAAGAATGAGTAGCCGTAGAACTTTGAAATTTTGTAAGTGGGACTGCTGTAACATGTAGTTATGCACCTCCCTTTTTTGTTGCAATCGGTTGCACCAATCGTATATGTAAGATATAAGAAAATACGATAGCTGCTTTAAAAACTAATTGGCGATCTTAAAATTAACATTCTAAATTTGGTGATCTCCCCCCTTAATTCATCCGTTCTCCCGAATTCGAGATCTTTCGACGTTACGTAACGCTGCTTGAAAAGTGAAAACCAAAACTAATATTAACCAATCATAGCTGTTTCTAGAATCGCACCTTCTCTGGTATAAATACTCTGGCGAGCTAATTGCGTCATTCCC
This sequence comes from Stegodyphus mimosarum, assembly GCA_000611955.2. Classification (NCBI taxonomy): domain Eukaryota; kingdom Metazoa; phylum Arthropoda; class Arachnida; order Araneae; family Eresidae; genus Stegodyphus; species Stegodyphus mimosarum. Next base: position 585,658 of record KK120412.1, on the reverse strand, counting down.
CTCTGCCAGCTTCCAACTTGCGAATAACTTCTCGCTTTGCTTCCCTATCTAAAGTGACTGCGTCTTAATTCTAAGAATCAATGTTAATAGCAATTTATCATCTTTCATTATGATTGAATCATAGAAATGTATCGGATTTCATTACGATTGGATAAACATCTATGGAGATGATTTTATGTGTGTGAAAATAAAGCCTAGAAATTCTTCAAGTTCATGTTTTGTAATCTTCATCTGTAAGCCTTCACGCTCAGCTCCGACGACTGTAAGTTAATTCCTCCTTCTATGCTCATCTAAATCTTCACAATATATATATGTATATGTAATTACTTTTATTTAGAATTTATATATATATATGTGTATATATATTCTCACTCGTATTACCTAACTCGGTGAGCTCAGATTTTTATTCTTATGTGACGGTAAATTGTGGATTTTTTGTTTAAAAGTGATTGAATTATGTAGTTTTTAAGTGCCGGTTAAGGTTTTTATTACCTTAGTTTTGTATATGTTTGATGTTTTTATTACCTTAGTTATATACTTTTTTACCTTAGTTTACTTGCGTGCAATGGTTGTAGGAATTTCAGCAATTTAAAAGTTTAAATGGCGAGTTAAGCCTAACGAACCGCCATTTGTTTATATTTAAAACTCAGTAGAATAGTGAATTAAGTCAGTTTCTGCACCTTCAGTGTCCTTTTGCCGAGTGAATCAAAAGTAAACTTTCAGTTTTGTGCACTGAAATCTGCACAAAAATCTGTGAAAAACATCTGTGAAAAAATCTGCCTTCTTGCGCGGTGGCTGAAATTTTTTTCCCTTCGTAAAAACCATAATTTTAATTGCAAAAATTATTTTTTTCAACTGTTTTAACTGTATTTGGTGTTTTATGTTTTTCTGTATTTTACAATGTTTAGTGAATATGTTTGCAGTTTTTATGTATTTTTGCCTTACCGCGAAATGAGAACTGAATTAATTGAATGAGAAATATATCTCTAATGAAATTCTAAGAAATAAGTTTAAGTAAAATGCAGCAAAAATGTGTATGATTTAATAGGCCATACAAGAAAGTCATGTGGTGTCCACGTCAGATGTTTTGTAATTACCTGCAAAATATGACCAAAAATTTCGAAAAATTTTAGTGGTATTTTTGATGTATACTGAAACTTTCATGCTTCATTTATATTTCTTTATTTTCTGGTATTATTATTTGGTACGTCTTCTGTTTGCATCATTGTCTTCAATAAGATAATGATGCAAATTTTTAATAAAATAACTAAGCCATCAGAGAACAAAGATGACAAGTATTTGAAGGATGTAGAATAAAAACAACTAAACTTATGCTGAGTTACGTTACGCTTTGCAGGGAAAAGTAAAAAGCACACTTCCTGTGCACGGATTTACCATATTCGAGTTTCATATTCCTTTCTCCACTTCAGTATTCCTTACTTCTGCTCTTGAATATTTGAGAAATCTCGAATGAACTCAGATGAACGTATGTATTATGATTTCCGGAACCAGATGTAACTCAACCAGAAGTAGTGGAGGAACTAAAGAGAAGTTTAAGCATCTTAATAGAATCTTTGTTTGCAAGAAAGAAAAAGTTTCGTCTGGACGTTGAGCATAAGATAGGTTCAAATTAACACGTTTTTACCTTATGAATATGTAACTATTTTGTTGCTTAAATAGATATCTAGGTCAGTGATAATTGAGCATCACTGATTTCGCCATTGATCTTATCCATCATCATCATCTGAATAGCCCTTTACAAATGTAGCCAATTATTTCTTTAACGATTTCATAAGTGCAATTGAACCATTTGTAATTGAAAAATAGTGCGCTGAAAGCGCAGCATATTAACTTTATTTCATTTTAACATTCCACATGTTCTGTTCTCAAGCTTTCGTTTGAATAACTGTAGTTATTATTATTTTCTTTGTACTCCAATTTTCTCTGAGTCATTTTGAAAGCAATAAATTCACAACACACATGAAAATCTTTAAGATGACATTATCAGTAGGTACTACATGCATTAGAAATTATTTTTAATGTCAAAAATCCTCAGTGACGATGATTAAATTCTGTATATGTTTTAACTGAAAGGCAAAAATCCATTAGATCTCCGTAAGAGTATTTCAGATTCATTCGAAGAAATACTCGTCATTTCAAAATGAAATATTCATGTGATCGATGGAAACTACTCGGCGTCGCAGACGAAAAAGTAGAAATAAAATGAAAAACGAAAACATTTATGTGCGTTCGTTGCATGTTTACTTTTGTGCAGTTTTTAAGATGCAACTTCCATTTTTGTTTGCATTTTGAAAAATTTTATTTTTTCGTTTTTCTTTTGAGCTTTATAATCGATGATAAAGGGAATATGAAAATCGATTGATAGTAAAATTTAAACACTTTATCATAGCATAATGTTCTATGATGAACGTGTATAAAAAAACAGTTAGTCCTAAAAATGATCATGAAGGAAAAAGAGTATTTCTCCTGTTAATAATCAAATATGGGAGCACGAACCTTAAAGAATGTACTGCTGCTTATTAACTCTTTGACTGGCAATGGTTTGACTAGTCGACTTCTACCGTCTTTCTTCTACGTTTTCTATTGATGACTGCATTGACGAATGTCTATGATAGTTTCCGGGCAGCGTTCTGAATGGTATTAAAAGTTATAAGAGTCTAGAAATCAGTGAAGTCTGTTTTTGTAGGAAATAAATATCAGACATGGAGACTTCATAATATCGGTGTGCATCACGAAAGATAACTTTGATAAATATTTCCTAGACTATCTTTCAAAATGATGTGCTTTGTAGGGTCTTGTTTTTATACAAAGCAAGTTAAACCCTCCACATATATGTTTTATGTCATATTTGTTCATAATATCATGTCATAAGTAAATTACTACAAGCGTACTGACATGAATTTTGTGAGCCACAAAAGGCTGGAGAAAAGGCTCAAACTGGATTTTAAGAGTTTATCATCCAACGGATCAGAATTTTTCCGTGGTATATCAGCTGTCCGTCTCTGAAACCAAAATACTCGTGTGTCAAATAAGACAAAGATAGCAATGTTAAAAATTGAACAGCGCATGTCACGTGCCCGTAAATTATGCATCAAGTAGTGTCATTCATACATGCGAGTAAAGCTTTCATCTTCAAAGCATAGACGGTTTCAGAAAACTTCCGTTCTAATAGATCTTAATAGAATTAGAATTATCACTCTCTATAGGCAAATGAGCAATCTTATTACGGAGGTCTTTCATGAGCCGCCCATAGTTTGCGTCAATAAGTGTGATTGCATATTTCTTGAACCAACATTTCGTACTCAGGTTGATTTTTCCTCAATGCAGTGTAAATAACATATTCCTTATTTACCTTAAGATGCATAGAAAATAGGATATTATTATTTGCGTATATTTATTACAACTAAGCCCATCTTACTGTCCATGTCTTTTATTTTATCTAGTAAATATCATCATGTATGAAGCTTCTCATCGATGTTGTGGTTTCATTCGCGCGACTGCGATACCTGTAAATGTAGTTTTTCTGCAATAACTCGTGCTTTTTGAGAAGCGTACATTAAGGAATATTTCCATCTCCTTCTTCCCTTTTAGTTCGAAGCACGAATGGTGAGAGCGTTAAGTCTGAAAACGTGACCCTGCTGTACGAAGCTTAAATATCTGAAACATTCGAATATTTTGAATTATATTTGTGATGCTCTTGAAGCATCTGAAATAAAACCTTAATTGTAAAAATATTATACACATTATGATGTCTGCTTGTAAAAGTATTGCATTTATCAGAAGAAATTGTGCATTCTTAAATAAGCTATTAAACATTGTTAGTAAGGAATATAGATAACAGTAAAAATTAGACTTAAGTATGAATTTCTTATATATGACTTTCATTCACATGACTGACCATGCGTTTAATAGCACATAAAGCATAAAAATATAACAGATTTACTAACACATGCAATAAAAGAAACCTGAAATTTAAAATTAAATTTTCAATTGGACTGCATAATAAATCAGTTATAGTTAAAAAAAGTCCTTAACAAATTAAGAATTTACAATGAGATTTTTTTTTCTTGTTGTCGTAAAATTCTATGCGGACATCATCTGAGATAAAAGAACAGAAGAAACATCGGTTTCCATTTTATTTTAAACAAAAAATACTTTCCGATTGTCAATGTTAAACTTGATTCAGCGATTGCTTAAATGACTATTTTAAAAATTAAATAAATTTATAGCAATTAGTATCATAGCTTCCTTTTTGAAATTTTGTTATTAATTCGTATATGAGTAGAGTTAATTTAGAACGGCCGTTTTGTAAAATTTGCCTGCTGATTTACATATATTTCTTTAAAAGGAGGTTAGAATAAGATTAGGGGTAATTCAACTCAAATCTTCTTGGCAGCTAGATTTCTTCCACCTCCGCTTAACTGTAAAGTAAAATTTTCTTTAATTTCTGAAGACGTATAATAGTATATTGTGCTGTATATGATAGTTCGAATAGGATAGCTAATGAGATTCTTGGTGTTACATTTCATACGTAAGCATTAATGTTTTTATATAATTTGGAAAATATATTTGAAAAAACCACTGCATCATTTACTTTCTATTCCAGACGTACGAAAGAGGTCTTGTTCGTAAAGAAATTATTTTGAATAATGTTTTCTGCTTCTATATATAACTGATATCATTATTCATTAACATGCAGTTATATATGTTAATATTTAATCTACGTTAAATGAAAGTGTATTATGTTGTTACCTATTTCTATGCATTAATTTATTGTATATTGTTTGTTATAATTCGTGTATTTATTCAAAATAAAGCTGAACCAAAAATCATTTTGAAATAACTTTCCTATTCCCGAAACACGCTTGTGTGACATATGTCTTTATTAAATTACGATAGTTTTTAGTTTTTTAATTAATTCAGAAATATATATTTTGTAAAGCTTTTAAAGAAAATATTGAAAATATAAAGTTTTTAAAGAAAATATTGAAAATATAGCACCCAATACACAGATAATAGATAATAAAATCTAAATAAGTCTTTAAAATGAGTATAAACATGTTTATTGATTAATAAAATGGCAAATTGTTTAAGTAGTATTTCATTATTCATGATAAATCTTACTAAAACTGGAATTTTTTCTTAAATTTTTATCTTAACACGCTTTACAACATTTATTATATGCATTTGTGCAATGTAGTTTAATATTTCCTATCCCTCAAATTTATGCTGTTTTTTTTAAGCTTAAAATTTACCTCTAAAATATTGACACATATTTTGCATGTAATCAAGCAGACTTCATGAAACCGGAAAGTAAAAGTTATAAATTTATAAATATATCATGTTGATCAGAAGAGAAACACGCCAAAGTGAAACTTAAAATTAGTAAAGAAACAACTTGTATTTGACATAGATTTAGACAAAAATAGAATCGTTTTTGAGGGCAAACAGGTCCCTCTTCGTCAAGAGCAAAGAAATTTGCAAGACTGGAAAGCAGCAGGAGTAACGGCCCTATTTGTACCCTACTGCAGTACAGCGAACAGGAAGGTAGCGCCATCTATCGTTAGAAAATAAAATGGCGCAACTGGGCACACAATATAAAGCGTAAGACCTGTAAAGACATTAGGTAGTTTTTGAAAGCAGGAGAGAGGAAAAATGAGCAATGCTGTCGCCCGGACACGAACCACGGATCTCTCGAATACGCGTCCAGCGTGCTGACCAGTACACCTTAAAGGCATGCCAAGAAGGCGTTAGAAATACTTTATATACTTCCCCTTTTCAAGGGCGACTGGTGATTAGGAGACCCGATCACCAAATCCTGGTTGTGTGGAATCATCATCCATCACATTTTTTTTAGTTCGGGCGCAACTGTAGAGACATTAGATATTTTTTAAAACAGGGGAGATGAAACATGAGAAATGCCCTCGCCGGGTCTTGAACCACGGGCCTCTCGAATGTTTCCGACCGTGCTGACAACACCGCCACGAAAGAATGCTAAGAAGGCGGGAAAAATACCTTATCGACCTTCGTCTAAAAGGCCAATTGGTAGCAAAAGTGGTTGGTAGTTGTGGTTTTTTATACAAATCTACGCCAAATACAAGATTGTTTCTTTACTTTCCTTACTAATAATAATTACTAATAATATAATACTTTTAAGTTTCTCTTTTGATTTGATTTTTGTTACCAACCGGCATTTTAGAGGAAGCTCTTCCAGTTTGTATTGTTTACCCATTTGCCCCATTTTGGTTTATTTTTTGCCCGACAGATGGCGCTACCTTCCTGTTTGCTGTACTACATTAGGTCATAATAGGACCGTTATACCCGCTACTTGCCAGTCTTGCAAATTTCTTTGCTCCTGATGAAAAGTGACTTATTTGCCCTCGAAATCGATTGACTTTTTTGTTTAAATCTACGCTAAACACAAGGCCATTTCTTGACTAGCTAATACCATGCCGACTAGAACTGAAAAAAATGCTAAGGCAATATTTATGTAGTTTATTTAATTAGGTAATAGATCGTGCTGATGTATTGATGGCTCCCACTTTTGAGTATCGTTCGGAGGAGACGGCTTCTGTAAATATAGCAGATTAATAAAAATTTTTGGAAAAAAAAGGAAAGAAAGAAGTGAAATCGCACTTTTCCTGAATTCAAACGACTAAACGTAATCAGGTAAAAGGGGAAATTAATAACCCTATAAACATTTTCTGACTGCCATGTTGTTGGCTGTCGTCCAGAAGAAAGACTGAAAACAATGAGCACCAACAGCTGTATAAATAAAATAATGAGCCTAACGTTCTGGCATATGGTTTATCAAGTATCCATAGGGAGTTTCCGAAATTCCTAATCAATATTAGGGGCATCCGTAAAAGCCTGCATCGTAACCTTTCCGAGTCGAGAAATGGGAAAGAGAAAAACAGGGTTCGTTTTGATCTGGAATGCCTATTATTCTGCGTCATTGGACACGAAAGAGGGTCACGTGATCCATTAGGAAAATGTTTCTGGAGTCCCTGACCCTCGTGCGGGAATAAAACCACTCGGCACAGTGCCAAATAAATGCTCTCCTCAGTAGGCTAAATTTGATAACGACTGGTAATTTAAACAGTGACTTTTTTAATACTTTATTGAAAGAACTATAAAACTTTTTTTATGAATGAAGCTTTAAATTTTTTTTTTTACTTAGCAGTGAAATGTTTTTGAAGGACAGTTTGATTTAAATTTTACTGCAGATTCTATAGATTTGACAATAAATGTGGCTTAAAGTTTAGGTAAGTTTCGATGTTTCAAATAGATCTTTAAAGTTACACTTAAAAATCTATTAAAATATTTCCTTGGGATTTGTAATAAATTTATCTAATGTTGCTGCACATCGCCTCATAATTTATGTGTTTCTACATGGAATTAAAATTAGGAATAGTTTATAAAATAGACTTAGTTTAATTTAATTGCAATTGCATTATCTGTGTGAAAGGTTTTTTTTGACATACTCCAAATAAATTTTATTATTTTTTTCCACTGTTTTACCTTTTAATCTTTTAACTTTAAGTATGTATCCTATTTTTTAAGTAAATTATACTTACATGATGAGCACAAAAATGCCTACATGTAAAAACTTTAAAACATCAGTCTTACAACTATTCATCTGTTCTGTAGACTTTTATATTTATCCTTTTAAAATTTACAGCAGAATTATAAATTACTTATAAATACTAGTTGTTAAACTGTAAATTTAAGTTAAATTTAAAATTTTTCATTGAAAACTTGTATTGGCTTCGAATGGTCAGGACAGAATTAGTCTTTCTCCACAGCTGAAACGCAGCAGAATTTCAATAAAAATAAAGGATTCCTAGGAGAATTAAAAAAAAAAATTAAAGAGTTATTTGGTAGCGCAGAGGTTGTATTTAAATGCAAATATTGTGTATATTTCTATGCATCTTGCGTTTATTAAGAACTAATATTACAAATTTATCACAGAACAAAAATCATGTAATTAACATATAACGGCTTCGTCAGGCTTAGTACCACTTAAAAAATTTCAGTTGTTGATAATTCTGCAACTGTTACACTCAGGTTAACTAAAGGCATAAAAACCCTGACCGGAACATAATTACAACATTATTCAATCACATTAGTTTTGCAAACTCTTAACATAGAAGCTATTAAGCAGATAGTACTTCTCGTACCTAAAACTTATTGCCATTTTTTTCTCAAAACTTACGATTCGATTGATTTGAATATAATTTACACCTCAATAATAAGTGCATATTATTCATTTCTTTCCTTCGGAAAAAATATTCAAAGGCATTTTATTATGTTCACTTTATGCTGAAACTGATTTAAATAGCACATGCTATACATCAATTTCATTTGGTAAGGCTTGAGAATTATTCAGCTAGTGATCTTAAAAGTGTTTATCTAGCTCATATTTTTCTGATGATTTAAGAAATTCGGGTGATCTTTATTCTTTTAGACACTTCATGTTTGTCATTTTTGTTTTCATATTTTATCTTCACCAAAAGTAAAACATATTCAGTTCATAAGAACGAAATAAGTTGGCATGCATGATGTTATGACGTAGTTGGCAGTTTCTGCAGTGAAACAAAAATCTGATGTGCCCACCACGTGACTTCCTTGTACGATCTATTAAATTATACACATATTTTGCTGCATTTTATTTAAACTTGTTTCATTAAAGACACATAACTAATTCAACCATTTCAGTTCTCACTTCGCGGCAAGGCAAAAATAAATAAAAACTGAAATCCTAATTAAAAATTATAAAATAGAGGAAGACCTAAAGGACCAAATGCAGTTGAAAACAGTTAAAAAAGTGCGTTTTCAATTAAAATTAGAATTTCTGCACAAATCAAGCAATAAGGCTAGCGTGCAGAAAGACAAAATTTTCCGTACACAAAATTGAAAGTTTACTATTCGTCCCAGTCGGCAAAAAGACACTGAAGTTGGTGGACAAACTCACTTAATTCACTATTCTACTAAGAGTTCTAAATGTAAATAAATGGCAGCTTCATTAGGCCTAGTATCTCTTAAACATATTTCAATTGTTGATAATTCTACAACTATTACATGCAGGTTAACTAAAGGCATAAAAACCTTAATCGGGACATAAGAAGAACATAATTCCTTGACTTTTAACGCAAATAATGCACGATTTACCAACATATAAGAATAAAAAAAAACTGAGCTCACAGAGCTGGATAACAGACTGGTTGTATATTTGTATATATAATTGGACGCATCAAACACATACACACACACATATATATATATATATATATATGTATATGTTTGATGCATCTGATTTCAACCAAAAACGGAGGTGCACAACTACCTGTTATAGCAGTCCCATATACAAAATTTCAAAGTTCTGAGGCTACTTGCTTTTGAGTTATGCAAGATTTTCAAAATTGATAGACAGGAAAAGAGCACAAACATAGAGACGTCACGGAAAAAATCTCTTCTGAATCCATTTTAAATCAATTTTATGATGGTTTTGGAAAAAATAGTCCTTTATTCTGTTCGTACGTACAGATATCACTCAAAAACATCCTTCAAATGGATTCGAGAGTGGTCAAAATGGATATTCCGTCGAAATATGATCCTTGAAAGAAATTTGCGCGATTACGATGCTTTTTTTACTTCGTACAAAAAGTAAAAAGACACATATCTTTTCTTTTTTTTTAGTTTTATGCAAGCTAAAGAACGTACAGTCTTTGCTTAAGAAAACATTTAGTTTTAATGCAAAAGACTGCCTGAATTAAAATTAATGTATAATTCAATTACTGAAAATGATTACATCTGACAGGTAGAGAAACATCACTCAAGCAGCTAACTCTGACTGAGCATGAGTCACGTGAATACTTAATAATCCAATCGCTTATTCGCGGTACCCCACACTTCCATAATTACCAACTCTCTAGCTAGGGGCACGACCTACTGTTGCCAACGTCTGTGGGGAAATTTCATCCTTCCGTATGCCGATCTCATTAAGTAATCACTCGTGTGTAACGTGCTTGGCATTTCGGAGAGTAGAAAATTCTAGAAAAACCGTTGAAAGTACAGGGGGAAAAAACGATATCATTACGGTCTGCTCTGTTCCCTTCGTTATACATGAGTAGCCAAGGAGAGGGAAAAAACAAGCTGGTTCTATTCATTATAACTTTTTAGCATAAAAAGCCCAAAGAGCAATTTTCAAAGTTTGTGAAGTTTTATTTTTTTATCCTCATTTTTCATCCACGTACAAGCATTTATATGCAAATGAGGTGAAAATGTTTGCTAATTACAGAAAATAATACTTTTTTTGAATTTAATTTTATTTAATAAATATTTCTTTTCTATAGAATTATTACTTTGCTGATGCAAACGTTTTTGAATGAGATAATGATTATGACAAATTGCGTAGTTATATCAAACTTATATCTGTTATATTTAAGTATTTAATTAGAAGGAGTTTATGCAGTACTATTATAGATCTGTAAAAATGTAGCATTACTAAAGTAGAAATTAATATACAAGAGAAGAAAAAAATATATATATTCATGTATATTTGAAATTTCTTTGAACTTATAAAGGAAAAACAGTAATTTTGAGAGGCCTTATTTCGATGTCGTAAATTTTGTGATTAAAAATTTCAAACCCTAAATTAAATTTCAAGGACTTAAACTTAAAAATTAATTTTGCCGATGCTCAGTCAGCTCATATTTTGCAGTTTTACGTACTACAAAATGAGAAGTAGAAAATTTGTTATGAGTATGTTAGCTTATTTTATTTGACTGTAGAGTCATTAGGCTTTTGTTTTGATCCCGGCGATGTGAAAAATGTGCAGTGCCCTCGCTGAGACTCGAACGCTGAACCTCTTGAATATGCGTCGAATATTCCAATTACATCACGAAGGTATGTGGAAAGGAAGAAGAAAATACTGACAATAAATTTTCTTTTACATAGGTTAGGTTATTTAAGCCTCGAGGGTTATCTGTCTAAGGGATGGCTTCGTGCAAGGGTGTTTTAAGGGAAACTGGCTTTTATACAAGTTATATAAGGTAATTCTCCTGCCTTCTTAGCATGCATTCGTGGTGTAGTGGTCAGCACGCTCGGCACGTATTCCAGAGTTCCGTGGTTCGAGTCCCGGCGAGGGCATTGCTCATTTTTCACGTCTCCTGCTTCAAAAAAAAATCCAAATGTCTCTACAGTGGCGCCCGAACTAAAAATGGTGGTGAATGATTATCTGGGTCTCCTAATCCCCAGTCGCCTTTTAAAAGGGGGAGTATATAAAGTAATTCTCTCGCCTTCTTAGCCTGTCGTCGTGGTACAATGGTTAGCACGCTCGGCGCGTATTCAAGAGGTCCGTGATTCGAGTTCCGGCGAGGGCATTGCTCATTTTTCACGTCTCCTGCTTCAAAAAAAATCATAGTGCCTCTACAGTTACACATGGGAAAAAACACGAAAACGCCCATGCGGCCAGCCCGTTCGCGGGTTTCGAAACTCAGACCGAACTACCAGTGTTCAGCGACTTTATCGCTCGGCCGCTGGTAGGCCCTACATAGATTAGGTGTGTTAAAATGTTTACACAATAAATTAATTTTTTTCTAGTTATCCATATGATAATAGAAATCTTCACACATACTTGTATTTTAATTTAGGTTTTATTCGCATGAATCTACATTATGTGTTCAAGAAGTTCTCTGCTAAATAATTGTGATGATTTTGACAGTTTATTTATTAAATAAATGTTCGCACAGGGAAGCCCAATAATTTCCAATGTGCGTGTACTATTACTGTGTAAGATATAATATTTAAAACTGTAACTATGAATTGCCTTATTTATTGGGATTAATTAATCTTTAAATCAGTTAAACAATATTTTAAATTCTTTTCTTACATCTTTCCAGGTGCATGATGTATTTCGTAGCACCATGAAAGTATATCAGTCAGTATTTATTATGTATCAGCTACGTCTGGAAATATTCATCTTAGCTGAAACATTATATATATGTAAGGTATAATAGAATATGATATCTGCTTTAAAAAATAATTGGTGATCTCAATATTAACATTCTAAATTTGGTACTCTTCCCCTAAGTTCATCCTTTCTCCCCATTTCGAGATCATTCGAAATTACGTAACGCTGCATGAAAAAATGGAACTAAAACCCAAAATTAACTAATCACAGATTAGCTGTACTATGTGTGCCCATCTTGTATAAATAGCTAATAACTGCGTAATCTCTTTCTCTTTCGCCTGTTCGTCTGCGTACTTGCAGCTTGTCGCTCAGCTGTAATTGCATATTTAAAGTTATGGGGCGCTTTTAGCACCCCTAGTCTTCTACGATTATATATTAAGAAATTCGTCATTCAAGAATAAATGATGTTTAACTATCAAACTGGTCGTGCTTCTAAAATTTCATCCGATCATCCATTGCACCATAATGTCCAGACATCTACGCGGCAGTTTTTTCGGCCGTGACTAAACGTGAATTGTTTTCAACTTCCGCCAAAAGTACAAGTATTACACACACATACACACACACACCATATCGATGAGTTGGAAAATACAACTTCCTATATATGAACAGTATGGCATAAATGGAAGCTTCCCCAATGAAAATAAAATATTTTTATTGCAAAATTTGCTGAATGTTTGTAGAAATTCTGTTGCATTGTTGTCACTAGTCTTGCTTAGTCTGATATCAGAGCAAGCCCACGAAATTCATTGTGGCAGGCGGACTACATTGGGACTGTCGTTGGTAAGAGCCGTGAGTATTATACAGGTGACAATACGACTTTGCCCAGTTCCGCCCTCATGTTTGAAAGAAAGCACCCCAGGGACACGGGTCCAAGGGTCTCCCATTCCTCTTCCTCTATCCCCAACTTCTACAGAGGACTTTCAGCTCGCCGCATTTTTAGAGAGGCTCCATGCCGCATAGACACTATACATTTACAAGCATCCATGCCTTCTCCAGGATTCGAACCCGGGGCTCTTCGGTGCGGTAGTCGGAGATGCTAACCGCTACCCCCGTCTGGCGGCGGAATCCTGTTTTTGAAATAATATATCATTTTTATCAATTTAAGATGATTTTTGTTGATTTGCCTCTTGAAAACACTTAACCAAAAGATGAGTACTTCAAGATTCTTTAATTTGGAAAATTATTTTATTTTAAATTTTAATTAATTAAAATTTAAAATTTGGAAAATTTTGTATTAAGGTAAGAAGTTGCAGTTTAGATGGTAAGAAAAGCTAAATATCAATTGAAAATTTGCAGGCTATGAAGTTACACACAAAGCAACGCATAAATTATTTATAATGACAGCTTGTACAAAAGTCTAGTGCAAGAATAGTAGGAAATGGCCACTAATCTAAGCTAAGACTCTAACCCAGATCCACTAATCTTAAATCTAAGACTCATATTTCGTTTATCAGTACCTCCTAATTCAGAGTCGAACAATCACTTATTAGTTCAAATTCAAAGCGTACTTCGCGGGCCAAAGAAGTCAAAAAACGAACGAAAACATTTAAGTAACACACATCTGCAGCAAGTATGGATAGTTTGAATAAGATCATGCTTTTTATTTCTCATTTCATTCTTTTTGTTAAAAAGTTTTTTCCCCTCTCTTTTAGTCCAAAGGTGCAATTTGCCCAGAAAGACTATTAATTTCGTTTTGGCATTTTGCGTTGATTCACTATAAATGTCAGTTCACTTTTCAAATTGTTGCCACCAAATGTTAGAGCCCTGTATTATATTTAAAGAAATGAAATGATGAAGAATCTGCTTAAATCTATGTATGTTTCTCGCATTGTCATAAAACACCGGTACCTAGAGCAATCAAACTTCGAATAACGCACGTTTCCACCCGAATATGGGCATCTATAAGAGCGAATTTGGAATTTGTTTTGTTATCTATTTCATATTTTGTAAAACTTTAACGAATTTTTGATTAACAAACCCAATGATTTCTAAGCGAGCAATAGCAACATTAATTTTGAAGTGCGAAGAACATGATATTCAACAAATAAAGATAACTTGAAAGCTTTCAGATTCCCCCCCCCCCATTTTTCCGGAGTGGGTTCTATTTTTGAAGTCAAAAAAGAAAAAAAAATAGAGCAAATGAGCTGTGTTAGTTTGAAAAATAAATCAAATATCCTAAGGAAATTGAAAAGTTGAGTTAAATTAAAATTTTATTTTGAAAGCATATTTATTTTACAACTAGATTTTATCATTCTGTTGCCAGGAAGTAAAATGAAAGATTTTTTTTCATCTTATTATTCATTTGGTTTAATTTTTGAACTAATAATAGCTAAGGTGTCAGTAACACATGCAACGAACGAGGCATAAACATCAATAAGCTCATGTAAATTAGATTCAGAATTGTTATCTTTGTATTATTCAATTCTACATTCCTCTCTATAAGGTAATGTAAATAATATTCAGAACCATTATCCCCTTTTGCATTTCTTTCCTATCCAGCTTTATCTTATCCACTAACTGTTTTTCTTTCGCCCTTTCCTCGCTAGATGGCGCAGGTGTTGTAAATGGAGTCCAGTGCCGCAAAGTAGTCTAAATGCTAATGGCGGAAATCGCCGTTTTAACGTAGGAAGCGAACGGCAGCAAATGTTTATGACCGACGATAGATCTTCACCGATCCAATTGCGCCATATTTTATGGAGTTTATATCTCGTAAGAAGTACAAATCGTTGCACCATCTTCGATAAACTACTTATTTAATTACAAGAACACGCGTGGAAGGAAATAAAAAGACTTCGAAAAATCACCACATTCTGCTGCATTTATTTTCTTTATTGACTAATGCTTAAAGGAAAAACAACGTTTTGGCATTAATGCATATTTTGGCTTAGGCGGGAGGTGACTTAAGTGTTTTTCCGATGAAATAGGTAGATATATGTGTAGGAATATAGGATCGGTACTTACTCTCTAGGCATATGATGTCTGTAAATATACTTCAGAGATGGTTCGTTGTCTAGGGTTCTCAATAATTAATCCAATTTAAGGAAAACTCGAAGATTTAATGGAAACATGAATAGTTGCTACAGACTACAGTGATTACATTCATAGAAGGAAATAGATGCGATTATTTACAGATGAATAGAAATCAGCGTCTTTTACATTCAACGTCTTTCAGTCGTGTTACCGTCTTAATGCGCAATCGTCGTCTGCGTTCTCTCCAGCTCAAGGGAAAAGTCTTTTCGCACAGCTTGCAGCATCATCTGATTATTATTGACGACGCCATCCCATAACTGCTCGTCCATTCTGACGGAATGCGACCTCGTATTATGGTAGTATGCATCTGGGGATCTGAAAATAAAATTAAAAAAACAAAAAAAAAGAATTTAGTTTGGATTGAAATATGCATCAGTCGTCATCGTCGTCGAATCTCTCTCTCAAAGTCATCTGGAACAGTCCGTCTGGATCCGCCTTCCTACACTCGTCTTGTTAAAACATCATCTGGATACGTCTTAGATATCCTCAAAATTCATCATTTGAATGTGTCGTCTTAAAGCCGTCTTTCTTGACACATTTCCTCCTTAGGCATCATCTTCATTCATTCTTCTTTAAATAGTTCACGTCTTTTAAAACAATAGTCCATTAGTCAAATTGGGAGAAATTTGTTAAGTCTGGAAAAAGTCTAAATCAGGAATCATCAAAATTAGCTATTTCATTATCAAAGACTTTCGGTTTTCTTCCTGGATCTTCTGAATCTCTTTTTTCGTTTCTTTTTTCTCACCTTCTTTAGTTTCGTTTGTTCCGTCTTTGCTTTCTGTATCAGCATCTTTGTCACCAGGTTTTCTGATTTACTTCTGCTTTTCAACTTTTTCCTCTTCTTCGATGGTCTATTTAATTTCTTCTTTTTCAGTGGTTTCTTTTGATTGTCTCTTGCAAGATATATTACTGAAATTTTTCTAATGGAATTAGCATTTAATTTATCATCTTTAGCAACCGACTCTTCTTCGAGAAAATGCTTCTTTTTGGAATCTTCTTCTGCAGGGGCGTTTCTCCTTGTTGGCTTCGAATCGAAGTGTACTGTGTTTTCGTGAGATTTCTCTTGCACTACTTTATGGTTCACCACATCATTTCCATTTACCAATCTGTAGAGCACGTCGTTCCGTAAGCAATAATCTTCATACGGCTTAGACTTCAAAACCTCCTTTATAACTTTTATATTCTCATCAGTTTCTTGCGCTTGAATTATCTTAAATGTTATACCATCTTGAATTGCCATACATATAGGGTTTCTACTCAAAGCGTCAACATGTCGCATACGGGTACCAGATCTGTGTTCGATTGTGTAATCGTAATCTTGTAACATTAACGCCCATCTAGATATTTTAGTACAAATGTCTTTCTTGCTCATAGTTTGTTTGAATGCATTACAATCTGTGACTATTTTAAACGGTATGCCCAATACGTACACTCTGAATTTTTTAAGAGCTTCTACGACTGCTTTAACCTCTAATTCGTAGCTCGAATATTTACGTTCAATGTCTGTTGTCTTCCTACTCATATAATAAACTGGATGCATCTGATTGTCAATTAAGGATTTTTGTAACAGAACAGCACCGTAACCGTCAGCACTAGCATCAGTGTGTACTTCCGTTTCAGCTTTCGGATTATAAATACACAAAACAGGTTCAGATGTCAAGATGCGTTTTAACTCGTTAAAAGCATAAAGTTCTTTACTTTCGAATTTAAATTTAGAATCTTTCTTCAATAAATCACTAAGTGGTTTTGCAATTAATGAATAATTAGGTATAAATTTTCTGAAATAACCAGTTAAACCTAAATAACTTTGAACATCTTTAACACACTTAGGTTCTGGAAAGTTAATTACTGCTTTGGTTTTAGAAGAAGAAGGATATAATTTCCCATCTTTAATTTTGTGTCCTAGAAATTCGATTTCGCGCTTCAAAAATTGACACTTCTTAATGTTTAGCTCTAATCCATATTCCGATGCAGTCTGCAACACGCGTTTTAATTTTTGGATTCCTTGAGTTTCATTTTCGGAAGGAATAATGATATCGTCCATATAGATTACTACAGTGTTATCATTTAAAAGATCACGAAATACATCGTAGATATATCTTTGGAAAACGCTTGGACTGTTAGCAAGACCAAAGGGGACTTTCAAGAACTCAAATTGTCCGTTTCGTGTTACGAAAGATGTGTATTTTCTACTCTCCTCCTCTACTTCAACATGAAAAAAACCGTTTTTCAAATCTAATGTAGTGTATACCATTGCTGTCTCTAATTTATCAATGACGTCATCAATTAATGGCAGAGGAAAGCGATCTCGAATTATTTTTTTATTCAGGCGTCGATAGTCCAAACATAATCTAAATGTACCATTTTTTTTCTACTTAGTACGATATTACTTGAGTAATCCGAACAGCTTGGTTTTATAATTTGTTTATCTAACCATTCAGAAATCTGTTTATCAATTTCACGCTGATCTGCGGGGGGAAAACGTCGCGGAGCGCAATAAACCGGAAGTTGATCTGTTAACACTATTCTCAGCTTTACGGCAGATGTTTTTATTTTATTCGGCTTATAATTCCTTACTAATTGCAGTATTTCATCTCGATGTACCCCGTCTCTAATATGATTTAAATCGATTTCCTCGTCGTTATAAATATCGCGAATGCACATCAAATAGTTTTCTGGTTGCAATTTTTTAATTTCGACTCCTTTTTCATTTACAGTTAATTGCCCTTGCCTTATAATATCTGTACCGATGATAGCTTGTAAAAACATTTCGTTTTCTGAGATAACAAAAATATTTGATCGAAATGAAGAACCATCAATTTCGAATTCGCCTTCAAATCTCCCTATAGGTTTAATCTTCCCATTGCCAAATCCCGTTAATAGTAGATTTGCCGGCGTAAGTTCAGGAAAACCTATCTTCTTATGTATATCTTCACGAATTAATGTTACTTGACTACCAGTATCTATTAAAGCATCAATTTTCAAATTACCTAAATTAACAATTTTATGCATTTCTTTCTGATGAGTCTGAGTAATTGGAGTTACACTTTTGGCATCTTGGCTATTTTTAGGCGACGTTTTGGAACAATCTACGGCTTTGTGTCCAAATAAGTTACATTTAAAACACTTAAATCCTTTACTCTTATTATTACATGAATTCGATTTATGACTTATACTCCCACAGTTATAACACCTTAGTTCTTTACTCTTACTAGGTATAGCGCGTACTTTATTCTGTGTGTTAGTACTTGAATAACTTTTATTCTTCGTATCTGGAACGCGAATTTTCTCATATATTTTTAATTTCTCTTTAAATTCAGAAATAGTTTTACACCCGTACAAAATAATTTTGTTGCTACTTGAATCAGGTATTCCATTAATTACATAATCAAGAATGGATGAATCATCAACAGAACCACGACTGGCTATTTCTCGCATTGCAATTAAATATTCAGAAAGGGATTCACTAGGTTTTAAATGTCGTTTCTGTAACAAATTATGAAGTTGTGCACTGTTTATTTTAGAACCAAATTCAGATAAAAGATTTTCTTTTAACTTGTCCCATGACATAATACCTTTCAAAGACCGAATAAATACTTTAGCAGAACCAGTAAGCAATTTTTTAGTAAACACAATCTTTTGTAATTCAGATAACTTAAATAACTTAAAAGATTCTTCTAAATCGCCAATGAATGATTCAACCGGATATATATCAGTGCCATTGAATTCTGAAACAGTTTCTAAAATGTCACGAAAATGTAATGAAATATTAGGCGTCTCAATGGTTTGGTCTACTAAATCATTTATAGGTGGTAAATCTAACCGAACAGAATTAATACCATCATCCTTATCAGAATCGTGAACACTTTCGTTTTCGGATAACTCATCATCGTCATCACTTTCGGATTTTAAAAGCTTAAAATCACAAAGACTCTTTAATATTAAATCACAGTTTTTATCAGAATTTGACTCATAGTTAAGATGTAACAAATTACACACAGAAATAAAATCGTTTGCAGTGAAAGTTTGAAGTAATTTTTGTTTCGTTTCTTCAACGTTAAAGTCAGATGGAAAACCACAAAAGTTACGTAATCTTGCTCTATTTTTCCTATCACCTAAAGATCCGAATACAATCTGATGTAACAGTTTAATAGATTTTGTAGGCCCAGTTCTTAAAGAATTAGCAATTCTAGGTATGGAATTTAAAGTAGCCATCTTGATTCACAATACAGTAGAACACTATTCTTAGAAGTAACAATATGGTAATAATCGAAACAAACTTACTCGTTTTCTCTTGTAATATTCATCGTTATTCTTCCTAGGCTCATCCCGGCCGAGCCCCCAAAATCTGTAGGAATATAGGATCGGTACTTACTCTCTAGGCATATGATGTCTGTAAATATACTTCAGAGATGGTTGGTTGTCTAGGGTTCTCAATAATTAATCCAATTTAAGGAAAACTCGAAGATTTAATGGAAACATGAATACTTGCTACAGACTACAGTGATTACATTCATAGAAGGAAATAGATGCGATTATTTACAGATGAATAGAAATCAGCGTCTTTTACATTCAACGTCTTTCAGTCGTGTTACCGTCTTAATGCGCAATCGTCGTCTGCGTTCTCTCCAGCTCAAGGGAAAAGTCTTTTCGCACAGCTTGCAGCATCATCTGATTATTATTGACGACGCCATCCCATATATGTATTTATTCTTACGTGTATTAAGTGTAATTGAAATTTTCTACTTCAATTTTCTGTTAAAATATTTAAGTTATGTTAAGGATATCGTTTTATGTAAGTAAGACTAAAAAAAATAAGAATTTTATGCTATGTGATGTTAAGCAAAAGTATCTAAAACAGAGAAGAAAAGAGTTTTGCATATTTATTTAATTTCTGAAGCTTTGTATTGAACAGCGGCGTAGCTAGAGGGGGGACATGGGGGACAGTTGCCCCCGGGCTCAGATTCCCAGTGGGCGCCGAATTGATGTTACAAATTTTTAGAATGAAATGTTTTCCACTCTTGGCAAACAGAAGGGGGCGCGAGATCTTCAGTTGTCCCCGGGCGTTAAAAACTCTAGTTTTGAAAATGCAATTAAAAGTTAATATTGGCTTCGTCTTTATTATTATAAGTAAGACTAATAATCAGAAAATTCACTCTGATTCTTTGGTAAAATTATATATTTGGTCTAAGTGAATTTTTTCCGTTTTTATGAAATATGTCTTGATATGTATGTTGGCATTTGTGAAATACAGTAAAATTACTTTATTACATAAACTGTCATTTCTGTAATATAGTCTGAGCTTCTAACACTGATTAATTGTAAAGCTTAGTCTTTCGTTTTGAAAGACCTGGCAATTTAAACACGGTTTACTAAAAGTAAATGTACATTATTTTTCTTATATTACGTGCTCCGCACTAAGGCATTACACGGAAAGGGAGGGATGCCCCGTGGAGGTCTTTTTAAGGGAAACTGGCTCGTATCCACGTTACACATGGGGAAAACCACGAAAACGCCCATGCAGCCAGCCCGTTCGGCGGGATTCGAACCCCGGACCGAACTACCAGTGTTCAGTGGCTTTTACCGCTCGGCCGCTTGTGGGCCAATGTACATTATTGCGGGTAAAAATTTTAAATACCTATATAACAAAAAATAAATGAATATAAAATTAATATGTTTTGTCTCCTTAAATCACTGATTCCCAAACTGGGCTCCAACGAGCCTTAAGGGCTTTGCGGAAACTCCCCCCCCAAAAAAAATAAAAACTCACTAAAATTAAAACTTTGTTATAGTTAATAAAATTAAACGGAATGACATACAAAGAACTACAATGAATAATAAAAATTTGGCATAAATAAGATGGCATTCATAATTTGAATAAAATCAACATGCATTTGCTTTTCTTTCAAGTATCTTTTTGTTAAGGCTTGCTTTTTTCGGGGGGGGATACTTTTGGAGGGGATTGTATTTATGAAAGCAAAACATTCACAAATGAGCTTTGTTTTTTAAAAAAAATAAGTCAAATGTTACAAAGAAATCGAAAACATCAGCTAAGACAATTTAAATTTGAATTTTATATCAAAAAATATTTATAAGTAGATTTTACCATTTTGATCCCAAAAATTGAAATGAAGGATTTCTTCTTATTAGCCCAAAGGAGCGTTAGCCCAAAAGAGCTGTAAATCTCAAACCGGCATTTTGCATCGAATCACTATCAAATTGTTGCCATTAAATATTATCGCCGTATATTATATTTAAAGAAACTAAATAATGAAGAATCTGCATCAACGGAACCTCGAGTCATTAAATTTTAAATAATGAAGTCCTCCACCCAAATATGGGCACCTGGAAGTCCTAATTTGGAATTTGTTTTGTTGTTTATTTCATATTTTGTAAAATTTATCGAATTTACAAACTCAACGATCTCAAAGCCATAAATGGCAACACCGTACGAAAAAAAAAACATTTATATCTCCAGCGCGCGAGACTGCCTATGAAAAATTCTAAAGATATGCTATTTTTAAATATTGTATGGTATTGCTGTTGAATTGAATTTTATGTGGTTTAAGTGCGAAGAACATGATATTTAATAAATAAAGGTAACACATAAAATGTCCCCCCCCCCAAAAAGGGCCTTTTAGGCGTAATATAAAATTTGATGGCTTTGAGATTTTTTTTCTATTTTTTTATTATTATTCTTTGTTAGCCTTAATTTGTGAACTAATAATAGCTAAATTAGTAACAACACATGCAACGAACGGCATGTAAACATCAATAAGCTCATGCAAATTATATTCAGAATTGTTATGTTTGAAATATTCAATTCTACATTTCTCTCCATAATGTAATGTAAATGATATTCAGAACCATTATCCCTCATTGTATTTCTTTGTTATCTAGCTTTCTATTGTATTTGTATATGTATTTGAATTGAACTAGATGTAATGATTAACTGAAGAAAGTGAGTTTTTGTATGGATCTTCTTATTATTGCTGTCATTAATGATACATTTTGTGTCACATAAAATGCAATTTATTGTGACACAAAAGTTTGATTTATCCAATAGTGCAACATATTTATGCATGATTAAATTTTGATAACATGTGTATTGGTGGCAGTTGAGAATAAGTTCAGAAACTAATGATAAATTTTTTATGGAATTCGACAATTATTTAGATGTAGCTTTATTTTATATTGCCTTATATGCTCCTCCTTTCTATCCACCGGCACTATGACTCCTAAACACCATTAATGTGTAACAGCGTAGGCTTAAAGTGAACGAACAGAAATTTGTCTATAAAAAGCTTCACAAGCTAAGGTGTGCAAAACATAAAATATTAGGCTCCAGCATAAATATTTTTCGCATTTTATAATGAAATGTTGCCATTTGCTTATAAGAAATTCTTTGATAAAAATAAAATACTGAACACATTTAAATTTCAACAAATAAATAAAAAATAGAAATCTGAGAGGTTTCAGATTTTAAATTACGTCCAAAGGGGCCTTTTTTTTAACATTTTGTGTCTTACCTTTATTTACCTTTTCATGTTCTTCGCACTTAAACCATAAAATTCAGTTCAAGAACAATATCGCAAAATAATTTCAAAATGAGCATATCTTAAGAATTTCCGATACACAGTCTGACGTGCTGGAGACAAAAATGTTTTTTCTGTAAAACGTTGCCATTACTCGCTTTGAAATCCTTAACTTTGTTAATCAAAAATTCGTTAAAGTTTTACGAAATATGAAATCGATGATACGACGAATTCAAAATTTGGGCTTCCAGATGCCCATATTCGCAGTAGGATTACGTCATTCAAAATTGGATGGCTCTAGGTACCGTTATTTTAATTACAATACCAGAAATATGCATATGTTTATGAAGATTCTTCATTATTTAATTTCTTTAAATATAATACAGAGCGGTAATATTTGGTGGCAATAATTTGAAAAGTGAAGCAACGCTTTTAGTGAATCAACGCAAAATGCCAAAATGAAATTACACTCCTTCTGGGCAATCACGAATCTGTTGTGCATTTGTTGGCTTGAAGGTGAACGTATCTTAAACTTGTTTTTCCGAAAGAAGATATTTTTTGCAAATCATCGTAATTATTATGACTACTAACAAATTTATAAAAGCAAGCTAATTTTGGAATAGATTAACAGGAAAACTAAAAGTTCTATTTTTTTTTTTTACTAGATGCAGTTGTTTTCCATTGTCAAATTATATTACACTTTATTATCAAGATGGGAAAGAATAATATATTACAAGGTGATATCAACAATGTTTTTTACCGAAAAAATAGATTAAAAAGTTATATAAATAGCTAAAAATAAGACAAGAATAATAAAGATAAATAAAGAAGGATAATCGACTAATGTTATGCAGTTTGAACTCATTTATGTCCAATTTAATTCGTTGTTAACTTAGGAATGGTGTAGTAATGCATTTAAATGCAAAGAATGTAATTTAATCAAGCAAAGTTTTGAATTCAAATATCCCAAATGTTATTATTACTTTATGAGCCGCAATATTGTACAAATATGAGTTAAAATCTATTGAACGTCGTGAATGGAACTGTTTTTATTTCATATACTAGGGTTAAATTATGTTTCCGTTTTCTGAATAATTATTGACAGAATAGCGAAATAGCATTTAAGCCACGATGAGAAGTGGATGATATGCTGAGAGAGAAAGAAATATTATATACCATGTCAGAAATAAAATTTATTTATTCGGCATTTAAAAGCTCTGTTACAGAAAAGTTAGTTTCACAAAAAATAAATTTATGTTTTTTTTAAGAGAAATAGACAGCTTTTGTATAATTTCGGTTTCTTTTAGAATTTGGAGGCAACTGAAATGAAGTTTTAACTTAACATGTTATTTCTATGCTGTCAGACAGATGATATTTTAGAAGTACTCATTTATACTCTATGTATTACCATAAGGAAATTTAATTTTACGGATTTGCACTTAAGAAATTTTCTGTCTTAAAAATATTGTTTTATGTTCTTCTGTTCCTTACTTACACAATAAACGTTTTGTTGTCTTAAGAAGTTTGTATATATCTTCTCAAAAATATTTTAAAGAGGTTTTGATACATTGGGTAGCATTTAAACAAAAGGAAATGTTTTCTTCCTTTCTCCTTTTCTTTCCTCTATCATTCAGTGGCATTTTAAAACATCATATTTCAATAAATAATTTTTTCAAGTTACGCATATTTATTTAATAATTGAAATCCTCTTCAAAGCGGTACTTTAATTGAAAACTCCGATTTTTGGCAACGAGCCATAAATAAAGAAACGAAAAAAAAAAAAAAAAGAAAGACAGTATTGATTTGTTTTACTTAAATGCGAAACTTTGACAGCCATTTAAATTGATTCCGAGTTTCCAGTCAATTGAGAAAGGCTAAATTATTCTTTCAAACGTAGATTGTCTGTTAAAAATACATCTTCATAAACGATATTCTGAAACTTTGCATTCCACTTGAATTTGAAATATGTTAATTATTTCAAAAATGCTTGTGAATTCGTTGAAATTACATAAAAATTAAGTATTATGTTTTGCATTTAAATACTTTCAGATTATTTGAAATGTAATACTGAAAGATTGTTTTCATGACGATTTTGCTGTTCACTCATTTTGTTTCACATCATTTAATTAACGAGATACACTCCGATGATCTCAGTGATCACGTGACTTATGTATAGCTAATACAAATAAATAAGATGATTCTTCCTCTCTTCTGCAGTGTATGTCATTACATCGTCTACTTCAGAACGCACGATGTAAAAACACTGGCAGGCCAGAAGTTTTTTTTTTTTTTTTTAACAATATGACGCCTTTACATGAACAAAATAAAGACTAAACTAATAATAAATTTCGCGCTTCTTAAGTATTTATCAAAACATAAATAAGAATAATCTGTGAGACACCGTATTTGCAACAAATATACTATCGAAATGTATTCGCGGCCCGCATTAAATTGTTTCGGGGGCCACATGCAGCCGCAATTTGCCAGTTTGAAGCCTCTCGCGTACTTAATAATTTGCGATATGAAAACTATATTAAGAGCTGGATTTAGAAATATACACTTCAGCAATCTCTTCGTCACTTCATTAGGCAATTTCTAAGTATCAATGACGTAATATGACGTCAACAGAATGACGTAATATGACGTTAGTCGAATGAGACCTTTAAAGCGCGATTCTATCATTTAGTTATCATACTTTACTGCATTCTGTTCTGTGGCAATGCTTTCTAGATTGATGAGTTATCTAATTAACATATCATTAAACAGTTTTAAAGAATGTTTCATCATTAAATCCAGAAAACTTTTAGTAATAAAATGAAAATAGCATATTATTGGGATTCACAACAACGATCTTGTAAAGTAAACAATAGTGAACATATTTGTATCTGAAAATGAATGAATAGGAATAGCAGTTTTTTTCTGTATGAGTAACATAGAAAATATTGATAATCTGTTCTTATTTGCACTTTGGCACTTAAGGATGATAATTTGGCAAAACCATCGAAACTAGTCCCGTGAAAATTTGCAAATATAACGCTGATCTTTGTTGTTTGAATTCTAAATTAATGTTTGTTCTGCGTGTTATTTTATTATAATCAGTTCTTAGTTTCAATTTGTTGATTCGAAGTTTTCAAATTTTATTTTCACTATATTCCTTAAGATTATAGTACTTTTTTCGCTTCCAGACGACCGATGGCATATTATGTTGAGCTGATAACTGCACCTTTTATTGAAGTGCTTTATTATATCTATAATTATCAAAGAGTACGAACCTTAGTTCTTTCCTACTTCCACTCATGAAGTGTAATATTTTAAGTAAGCGTAATATGTAATTTAAATGGCTGGCAATTTTTAAAAATAGTTTTTAATTTGTGGCTTTTCTTTGACCAGTAGCATTATATTTTGCAAACTGTATAAGGCAAAATTTGCTGATGTTTTATACTGTTAAATATTATTATACTTTTGTTTGCTGATGTTGAGTGTTATTTTCAAAGTAAGATTTATTGAAGATTAATGTTATTACCAATGTAACAAAATTCAATTTGCGCCTATTAACGAAGATATAATCCAACGGAAGGGAAATCTCATCCAGAATATTATTTTCATTTTGGCCCACTGGATTTTACAAGTTTATTAACTTGTCTGGTATGTTATGTTTTAACAGGTAAAGCGTTAATTTATCTCATTATAACTCAGATTAACTATGAATTTAAATAAAAACATTTATAATTATACATGATTCTTAGCCGGACAAAAATTAAAAATCTAGTCGCTCTTTATCCTAGGTTTACACTCATAACCTCAACTTAATTACTGAATGTTACATAATTCACGAATAAGGAAACTTAAGAATTTATCTTTTTACACACAAATTTATTTTCATTAAATCATATTTATTACAGGGTTTTAAAAATGACTATGCAGAAAATCATTTAAACGTTTTCCGTTGATACTTACAGCGATATTTTCTTTTCTTAACTCCTGTTAATTAGTGAATTTCATAACTGTTATTGCTATGAAATTACTAATTAACATAATTCATGTTAATTACTAATTTCATAACCCCATGTTAATTAATGGATGTTACATAATTCACGAATAAGGAAACTTAAGAATTTATCTTTTTACACACAAATTTATTTTCATTATCATATTTATCACAGGTTTTTAAAAATGACTATGCAGAAAATAGTTTAAAGCGTTTTCCGATGATACTTACAGCGATATTTTCTTTTCTTAACACATGTTAATTAGTGAATTTCATAAGTGTTATTACTATGAAATTACTAATTAATATAACTCATGTTAATTAGTAATTTCATAACCTCATGTTAATTAGAGAATATTACGTAATTCACGAATAAGGAAACTTAAGAATTTATCTTTTTACACACAAATAATTTATTTTCATTAAATCGTATTTATTACAGGTTTTTAAACATGACTATGCAGAAAATAATTTAAATGTTTTCTGTTGATACTTACAGCGATATTTTGTTTTATTAACTCATGTTTAGTGAATTTAGTGAATTTCATAACTGTTATTACTATGAAATTACTAATTAACATAATTCATGTTAATTAGTAATTTCATAACCTCATGTTAATTAGTGAATGTTACATAATTCACGAATAAGAAAACTTCAGAGTTTATCTTTTTATACACAAGCCGTTTATTTTCATTAAATCATATTTATCACAAGTTTTTAAAAAATACTATGCAGAAAATAGTTTAAAACGTTTTCCGATGGTACATACAGAGATATTTTCTTTTCTTAACTCATGCTAATTAGTGAATTTCATATCTGTTATTACTATGAAATTACTAATTAACATAATTAATGTTAGTTAGTAATTTCATGACCTCATGTTAATTAGAGAATATTACATAATTCACGAATAAGGAAACTTAAAGAATTTATCTTTTTACACACAGATTTATTTTCATTAAATCATATTTATCACGGCTTTTTATAAATGGCTATGTAGAAAACAGTTTAAAACAGTTTCCGATGATACTTACAGCGATATTTTCTTTTCTTAACTCATGTTAATTAGTGAATTTCATAACTGTTACTAATTAATTACTAATTAATATAATTCATTTTAATTAGTAATTTTACTAATTAATATTAATAAATTACTAATTAATATAATTAATTTTAATTGGTAATTTCATAACCTCATGTTAATTAGTGAATGTTACATAATTCAGGAATAAGGAAACTTTAGAATTTATCTTTTTACACACAAGACATTTATTTTCATTAAATCATGTTTATTACAGGTTTTTAAAAATTACTATGCAGAAAATAATTTAAACGTTTTCTGTTGATACTTATAGCAATATTTTCTTCTCTTACAGTCGTGCCATCAAGACGAATCAGGACCTGCTGCCGAGCACCCCAATTGGCCAGTTATTCTACAATGACTTCTGGGGAACTCCACTGACCCACAGCGGATCTCATAAGTCTTATCGCCCCCTGTGTGTACTTACTTTCCGCCTAAATTACGCCCTTGGGGGCTTCGACCCTTGTGGTTACCACTTCTTCAATATCCTTCTTCATGCTATAGTGTCTG
Organism: Stegodyphus mimosarum; assembly: GCA_000611955.2. Lineage (NCBI taxonomy): Eukaryota > Metazoa > Arthropoda > Arachnida > Araneae > Eresidae > Stegodyphus > Stegodyphus mimosarum. The sequence goes on along the minus strand of KK120412.1, from coordinate 557,515 downwards.
CTCTGTTTACACAATTTGCTGCTGCTGTGTTTTGTCGCAGCCCCTTGCCGACTCTGGCTGCCGGGTTACTCTTTGCTGCTCATCCTATCCACACTGAAGCTGTTGCAGGTGTTGTTGGACGAGCTGATGTGGGAGCCTGTTTATTTTTCCTGTTATCGCTACTGTCTTATATGAGATACTGTAAATACAGAGACAAAAAGGGGTACTTGTATATTTGTCTTGTACTAGCAGCTGCGTCTATGCTCACCAAAGAGCACGGAGTGACTGTTCTCGTACTTTGTGCTGTGTACGATACTTTCATTGTGCATAAGTTACATCCCAAAGAAATCATTGTCATTTTAAATGAAGTAAGTACTTTTTTAATACTCAGTAATTATAGCTAAAGATAAATACAAAATTTAGATTTTAAAAAACGAATACATCTGGTTCTTTTAAGATTGTTGAATTTCTCACTGATACGTGTTTTATACAAATAAAAATTTATGAGAGCACATGCTCCTGTGACCACAAATGAAATAGTACTTTAAAAGAATTTAATCAAGCAAGTTTTCTTTAAAATATTATTTTTGTAAATGGCAGCACGTGGCTTTCATATTAACTAACATTCTTCCCTGTGTAGATGAGTTCATTCTGAAGTTCTTGCAAAGCAAAATTGTCTTTAGTCACCAGAATTTACTTAAAAATATGTTTTTTCCTTATATTTAGTAAAATAATAGAAACATTGCAAAATCTTTGACAAAATCTTTTCCCATTTGACATTCTATCCTACTATCCTATATAATTGTTGATTTCCAGTATGTTTATCGTCATTAAATCCTCAAATCTGAAATATTACAAAGACTTTTTTGAAGCTGATTTTTAACAATACTTTGAAGCATATTGGTTATCTTACTCCAAAAGAGCTCTAAGTAATTTGATGTTAATAACAATGCCAGCTTAGAAACATATTATGCAGAAATTCTACCACGACATGAAGTAAATAATAAGTGAAATACCTGATGTATTTCAAGAAGCTTTCCTGCTTTTTAATTGCAGTTTTCAAATTTTTATTAGTGCTAAATAATTAATGAAGAAGATACATTTTTGATGGTTATTTATTTTTGAATGAAAATGTAGAGATATTATGCTATTTGGAGGCAGAAGACGTGAAAATTGAGCAGTGCCCTCGCCGGGACTCGAACCTCGGACCTCTCGAATACACGCCGAGTGTGCTGGCCATTACACCACGAAGGCATGCTAAAATGGCAGGAGAAATGCCTTATAAAGTGTTATTGAATAAATATCCTGAGCACATACCATTAAAATGAACTCAAAAAATTATAGTGAAACATTTCAAATATTCTTAAACATCTAACTTCAAAATTTTCATTCACGATAGAGCGAGATTCAAAAGCTAAATTTGTCCTGACATGTACTCATATATATGAATAAAATATGAGCTACTAAATTTCATAAATTACGGTTTACTGTATTAAAGAGAAGCTAAGAATTTCAAAATGAGGAATGATTTTATCTATGATTTTACTCACGATCTCAGAAATATTGCTGGCTTTTAATGGCAGTCCTCTATAGGAAGAACGTGCATGAAAAGTTTTGCTTTACTTTGACATAACACATTGCCTTCACAGAAATAATTAGATACTAAATGTTTTATTGAACGATAAGGTTTGTTTAAAATAAATAATATCTAAAATGCTTTGCATTTATACTAGAAAATAATTCTGTTAATTTGAATTGAATTTTTTTAAACAGAAAACATTTTTAACTTATAACGTCTTAAATATGCTTTTACTATATAGCAAACCTTTTCACCGACTCTTAGAGAGTTATTAATTTTGATACAAGAGTTAATGAAACAGATAAGTAAACACTCAAACATAAAATATATAATTGAAATTTATTATAATGTAAGTCTTTGTTTTACAGACATGAGCATAAAGTTTAAAAAACACGCAGCCTTTCTTAATATAATAGAAAGTAGGTCTAGTTTTGCCGTAATATGCGAAAGCCAATTTAACTTTGACGTTCCCTTGAATGAAAAATACATCATGTATACTTCACTATTATTAATAACTTAGCGAGTAAATCGTTTTCAATACACAGAAGTGTTACTAATTTGCTACTCAATCTCTAACACAAGTTCTTATTCTCAAAACTTTTTATTTCCTTCTTTATTTGCATAATTACTGAGTCGCTGAATGAAATGAGCAAGATGAAGTGTGAAATTTTACTGTAAAGGTTTAGCTGGCTGTGAAAAGTAACAAAATTTAGTAAATTATCATGAAGCTGCTAATAATTTGCAATCAATGCGGAATTTTCCACCAATGGCCGCTGAGAAGACCGCTAAATAATTCGACACGAGACTGAATCCCAGCAAACAAACTGGCTGCATGAGCGTTATCAGAAATTTAACCAAGTGTAATAAATACAAGTCAGTTTCTTTTAGAAAATACTCCGCAGAGGCATCATGTATATAAGCAAGTATTTGCAAAAGTTTTTATGTACGATGCAACCAGTTATTTCATGGCAATATTCAACCTTTCTGTTTTAGCGCGTTGTTCTGGACAGTTGCGGGATTCGGACAATACCGGACTAGTCTGTGCATGACGCCCAGGTGTCCGGATCCTGCTGTCAGTTGTCAGTTGTTAAGGTCGTATTCCACATTCAAAACATTTTGGAGGAACAATTGTTTTGTGCACTTTTTTTGATCGGTCACATGATTTAAAATAGCCAATCACCAAGGATCACTTTTGGGTTACCATGTAAAGTGAAGGTCTCCGTTAGGGATGATGGTTGATAATGGGGGAAATCGCTGCCGATAGCTGATTGTTGATGATTGTTGAAAACGAACTATAAGGTATTTTCTTCCTCCTTTCCGCATGCCTTCATAATGTAATTGGAAGCACACACGACGCGTATTCGAAAAGTCCATGTTTCGAGTCCCAGCGAAGGCGCTGCACGTTTTTCACTTCTCTTGCTTCAAACCTTGGAACTTACAATTCTTTATGAAAGTAAGGGAAAAAAATCATGCGTCGTTCTTCAGTAGTAAGACTACTATCACACCTCGAATTCTTTCAGACAAACTACTGTTTCAAACAATTCTTCTATACCAGCTTCACCAATGAAAGAAAGACGTTCGATTTTTTACTTCCTTTGGGCAAAAATTCTAAGTTGTTCGTTTTCGACAACCAATCAGCTTGTAAGGTTTATCCTAATTTCATAGCAGTTGTTTTAAGTTTATGCACCTTTTCTGTCTCTTCTAGCTTCAGTTTACAATTTCCAACCAGAATGTATTTTTAGAAAAGCGTTTAATGCAAATGAGTAAGAGTAGCATTTAACTCGATATTTCACTGACTTCGTTGTTAAAGAGCCAGAGATTCTGACTAGCGCGCGTTTGCCTTTGGGCTACGTCTCTCTCTAAGCTATTATTACGTTCGGCCGTACTTCAGGCCCTTGATAGCTTCGCCTACTTAATTGATATTTAGGGACCAACTACTTAGAATCCTGATAGCTTCGGCTATATCTTATAGGTAAGTTTTAATTCTTATTAATTTGAGTCAAGCCCAAGTGGAGGCTTTGCTGTACGCTTTGAGATAGGAGCCGACTGTGTTGATCCTTATTTTGAGAAATAAAGGATAATTAACCCTTCTTGAGTCTTACGTCTATGTTCACACACTCAAGCGATTATTCGCTTATCGGTGTACAAGTTTCCTCACATTTAACTGTGAAATAAAAGGGTGGAACCCTACAAGCCATCAGCATCGAATCACTCACCATGAATCATCATTTGTGACAGAGATCTAGTTTTCCCTTTACATCGTAACTCCAAAGTGATCGGTAGTGATTGGCTGTTTTATATCACGTGACAAAGCAAACAGTTGTGCAAGGCAGTTGTTCTTCGGAAATGTTTGAAATGTCTGATACGACCTTCAGGTAGAAAAATTGTTTCAAACAGTTGTTTGTCCGAAGCAAATGGTCGTGTGATGTCAAGCACATAATCCTAATGTGCTTTACTAAATGTCAATAAATTTAATTCAACTAACACGCTGATACGATAGATCATATCCAATCTCAAATTTTATTTTAATAACCGTATCTAATTTAAATCTTAAAATCCATTTTCCACCTCAAAAAATCATTCTTCATTGATTGCCAATAAATATTACAATTAACTGATCAAAAATTGAAAGAAAATTTTTAAATGTTGTTAAACGACAATAAAAATTTGTAACTCATGATTTAAGATCAAGAGCATCTGACTTTAATGCCATATTTGTCCTGTAAAATGTCGAGTTCGAGTTAATTAAAAATACGATATTCCTTGGTTTGAAACTCATATGAAATAGACTTGTTAATTTTTAACATCAATTAACTTAACATTAATAATCGACTTTTAAGATTACTAGTTAACAACATTCAACTTAAGTATCCTCATAATTACAGTTATTCAGTTGTCCATTTGTTGTCCATTTGTTGTCATACAGAAAACAGAATAATTGTCAGTTGAGTTACTATTCTCAAACTCTCCGCAGTATTTTTACTGTCTACACGATCAGTCTGTTATCATCAATCCGTGAAGCTTTCATCCTATTAATAACTGTAAAGATATTTGCTCTTTAGGTGGTGTTATTTCTTCGGAAATCGTATGAACATCTCGTCCTTTAACGTTTGCCACAGAAGTACACATCAGAAACACGACATCCATTAATAGTGGTCCCGATTTCCATTAAATTAAGAGTTTCTAATGGACTTTTCCGTCCGGAAATTGGACCTCTCTTTTCTTCGATCGCTGATTATTTATGCAGTCTGTACCTCTTCCTCCCATCATAAGCGAGGGTGAAGTGTACCTCATTAAATGCTGCATCGCAATTATGCTCCATTGCTCAAGTGATATTTGTTAGATTCTGGGTTATGAAGCCCGCTGGGAAGCAAGAAAAGAACTCTGACGCTTGGGGTAATTTATCCGTTGATGTTTAATATCCACTTACAGAAAATTAATGTTACCTGTCATGAAATGTTTGGCATTTCAGAACACGCCTTTCTTCATTTCCATCAAGGAAGAAGGAGAAATTTACTTACGTCATTTACTATGCTATCATAGGAAAGTCCGATAAGCAGAGTACTTTAACGAAACACTTCACAGTATTTTCAGAAAGCCAACCTGCAAAAGAAAAAGAATTCTACATCCACTACATTCTACTTCATCATCTATTTTCAATATGAGTAGAATGGATATCATGATTAACTAGATAACGAAATGTTGGAAGTGCACATTAACTACCTGTAAATGATGCAACTAACAAGAAAAATTTAAATGCGTTTTCTTGTAAACCGAGTTTTCAGTGTTCAGGTTTATATTGGATTGATAGTTACCATTTTGACATCTCGTTTTAAAAATATGGTGTTGACTGGGAAACGTATCATTAATGCTACCTAACGGTCACATTTTGGGAAAAATTATTAAAAATTCAAGTATAATATCATGAAAAATTATTTTCTTCATTACCACCATATTATGATTATAATCTCTGAAAACAGTTCTTTCTTACTATATTTTAATCATATATGTAGTACAATAAATAACTGGTTCCTTTTATACAGGGTGTTTCAGCAGATCGGTTAACAACTTACAGGAGATATACAGTGCACCTTGACGATGGAAAATCACATAGCAATGCATGGTCGGGAAGACTTTTGTGGCACGTCAGTGACGTCACAAAACACAAGAAGAACGGACACGATTAGGGTGACAAAGCATGTTTTATTATGTTTAGTACAGCAAAAACCAAGAAATAAGAACAAAAACAGACAACGATCGTCATTAAAGTAGGTGTTCGAAGTTACGACCTCGGACCGTGGTGCAGGCCTCGCATCTCAGGCGCATGGAAGATTTGCATGACGTATGGAAAATCGCACGGAAAATGCACGACGCGCGGTTCCTGCATCACGGTCGGTATCGTTATTTCGAACACCTTCGACGACGATCATCTGTTTTTGTTCATATTTCTTTGTTTCCGCTGTGCTGACCATAATAAACATTATTCTCACCCTGTTCCTGTCCTTCCTGTCTTGTGTTTTGTGATGTTCTGGAATTCTGCGTTTCTCACATGTGGGCGTCTTCTTTATTGGCATTAACTAATGATATCATTGTGGTGTTCTTATCAACTTTGTTCATTAAGGAATAAAAATAGCTAATTTCATTGTTGCAATTTGCTTTCTTCTCCAGCTTAATAAATTGTAAAGAAGAAAATGTTCGCATAGCTTTTAAAAATGGTAAAAATATGCAAATTTAATTACACAACTAAGAACATGATACAAAAGCAAATTAACTCCCTCTTTTCAAATACACCATAGCAAATATACAAAACTTGCATCACAAATAGGTAATGATGTGCGTGTTGAAATGAAACCTCCTTTCCTTCTTCTGCAAGAAAATTAAAAGGGTATGTCAATCTCCGTAATCTGAAAAATGTAAATTCACGAAAAGCACTGAAGAAATCATTGATTTAAATATATTTGCGAAGTGTCCAGACTAGCACCTTAAGTACAGAAGGACAGACTTAAAATATCCCTTAAACACAGAGGCGGGGTCTGTATGACTGCGCCAATATTCTAGAACTGCGAAACTGCTTATAAGTTATATAGTTATTCTTCTCCTTTTTAGTACTTTCAAGTTGACATAAAATATAATTATTCCTAAATTTTTATTAAACTATATACATTAGTTTTTAAAAATAAATTTTAAAACTGGGCCACTGTCATATAGACCTCACTTCTGCGTTTCCGTTACCTTTTTTTTCGCATGAGGGAGGGTATGGCTTTATTACTACTTGAGTCATTTCAGCAGCTGGCCTGATAAGAGATAATGCCAAATTGAAAAAAAAAACTGATTTTTTGATGGAGTTATCATCAGAATTAGTGAAACAACATATGGAATGAAGGCTTTAAAAACCAACTGTCAGCCGAGACAGACAAATGTGCATTCAGAGAGTGCTAGGAGTTTCCAGCGGAATCTATTCTAATCCATATGTAACTTAAAAAGTGTAAAACATGCTCTCTTTGTCCCCCTAGACTGAGAAGAAAAACTGCCTATCTATGTTTCAGCTGCAAGAGTCCGATAATGAATGTGCCGAGAGAATTTGCAAAAATTGTGTTGAAAATGCTTAAAATAACGGGCTGCAGGTTTTTAATATTCTTTATATGTTATGCTTTTTTTGCATCATTTTATATAATCCAGATTCTGTAGATGAAATATTTATTAAATAAAAACACTCAACTGATTTCGAGGGCAGCTACAGGTCCCTCCTCACCAGGAGAACAAAATATATAGAAAAAGGGAAAGCAACCTCAGTAACGGCTCTTTTATACCCTCGGGTAGAAACACGAGAAGGCAACGCCATCTATCGGCAGAAATAATAATCAAGAATTATGTTAATAGAATTTTAAATGCGTTAAGAAGGACTGGATTAAACTTAAAATCATTCACTAAACATGTTAAATCTTTGTGAATATGAAAAGCCTCAAGAAAATCCAATTCACCAACGGAAGAAGCTTTTTGGATAATTTTTGGAGATCCAAAGTCAAAATTATGATTAAATTTCTAACTATGATACGCTATTGAAGACTTGTTAATTTCGCTTTTTCGGACATAAGTTTCATGTTCCTTGTACGAAACTTTAACGCTCTTTTTGTTTGGTCAATATATCTCAAGCCAGGCTGACACGATATACTATAAATTCCCCAAGAATTAAAGTCAGAAACGCAATCTTTTAGAATCGAAGTGTTAATTTTATTGATAGGGGAGAAACTGACCTGGAAATTGAATTTGTGCAGAATCCGTGCAAGTTTATAACTAACAGAAGGATAAAATGGAAGCACGAAAAGGTCACTAATATTATTTCTAACAGTGGAATGTCTTCTATGATGGGAATCTGAAAATTTTTTAACAGCTTTATCAGGATCGGAGATCAAGATCAAGTTTATCAAGATCGGGAGAAAATCCTCCGTCAATAGCAACTGCTTTTAAATAATTAAGTTCATTGGTAAGCAAGGATTCTGTGGAACCATACAAGGTTACAAGGTTGTTTGAGCGATTTTGATTGTCACATTGGCGTGTTTCTCTTCTATTCTAATTTATTAAATAGTTTAGTTTGTACGCATTTGCAAGTAAATAATGTTTATTTTATTTATTTGATTAAGCGTGCCGTACTATTTCATATGTGATTTAAAAATTAATTTTTAATGCATTAGAGTTCTAAAACGAAATAATTACTTCAATGTAACAAGCAAAGTGTATTAATGCTTATATAATAACAAGAATACATTATTTCGAAATTTAATATTTTTAAAATGCATAAACTAGAGTGCGGTCTGAGAGACCCCTCCTGTGTATTTACGTAACAGAAAATGAACGTCTGTACTTAAGGGATACATTTCTAAAGTAAAATTACGACAAAAAAGGGAAGAAGAAAGTTGTAGCATAAATTATTTAAACTTTTATTGTTTTTTCTTTTAAATTAGTTTCTTTAGCTCATGTCCTATCAATGTATTCTTCTCGTTCTTTATTAATAATTAGTTTCAGAATGTTTTCTTTTATAGTAATTTTATGATACTGTACTTAATATTGCATTTTTTGTCTGTTTGTAAAGTTTCTGTTCTGTTTTCAGAAGAAATATCGGCCCCTCAGAGAAGGACTCTTACATCTAGGAGGCACAGCAGTGACTCTACTAGCCATGCGCTTCCACCTTATGGGCAGCAAACCTCCTGACTTTGCGCCAGCTGACAATCCTGCTTCTGACAGTGATTCGTTACTTACCAGAACTCTCACATTTCTTTACCTTCCCGCTTTCAACTTCTGGCTACTACTGTGCCCTCGCTGGCTGAGTTTTGATTGGTCAATGGAATCCATACCGCTTTTGACCAGTCCCTTGGATCCCAGGAACATTCTCAGTGCCTGCTTTTATGGGGCTAGTGTCCACTTCTTAGTATACCTTTCTCGGTCCCTGTCATTGCAAAAGCCCAGTGCCTTGTCTGGCAACTCTGGCTCGTGCAGTTGCTCTTCCTCGTGCTGTAGTTGGAATCACAGACTTCAACTGGGGAAACACTATAACAACAAGAGCAATTCTAGCAACAGCAAGCATTATACTAGTGTTATCAACAATAATAACAACAATAACAATTATTCCAATGGACATCATAGAGCGATGAATGGTAACAGCTTTACTAATATTGCAAATGGTGGTTCTTCTCATCTGTGCCACTCGGCAGCCAGTAGTGCGGACTGCCACTATTTCAATTCTCTGCACCACAACACAGACGCTGTGATAATGGCCACAAGTCTACTGGCCTTCCCTTTCGTGCCGGCCACGAACCTTTTTTTCTATGTTGGCTTTGTGGTTGCAGAGCGTGTACTGTACATACCCAGTATGGGGTTCTGCCTCCTTGTGGCAATAGGCTTGGACCAACTATACAGGAGGCAAGAAGGACTTCTCAGGAAGCGAGTTCTATTAAGTATTTTTTTGTGTCTCGTGTTCGTCATGTCGGTGCGTACCGTTCGTCGAAATAGAGACTGGTGGCATGAAGAGAATTTATATCGTTCAGGAATCCATATAAACCCACCTAAAGGTAAGGACATTTTATAGAAATGAATTATGCAGTGTAAAATTAATTTTTATGACACGTTTGTTTATTTACTTTTAGTATTTTAATATTGTTATGATATACCACAATTTTGTGGCAGAAATGGAATGCTTCAGTTACAATAAGCACTAAAACGTAAAATTTAATAGTTGGTTTATGAGAAATGTTCCAAATAAATATCAAGAATTATGTTTCTAAAAATAATCATTTAGTTAAATAACATGAAAGTTTTAAGTGAAAATATGAAATTCGTCATTTTAGCTGTTGACTGCATATTACATAATAAAAATATTTTAAAAAATTAGATTTTTATTGAATTAAGAAAACCTTAAAAGAAATTAAGTTCATTAGGCTTTTAAAAGAATTTTACTTATACTTTCCGTATACTGAATATGAAGAGAAATTTTATGTATTTTAATTTTAATATATATTGAAAATAATAGTCTGTACTTAACTTAATTTTTACTGTTTTCTATATCTTCTTTTTATCTAAAAAACATAAATTACACTATTATTATGATTTTGACATTGAAGATTTCATTTACGTTTGCTTTAATACCTTGCGTCTGATTTCGATGTATAAATATTCTCTTGTTACAGTTAAGAGAAGCGTTTAAGTTACAGAATGGTTATAAATAATATACGTGTATTAATATATAATGGAATTGTATTGGAATTTCAAGAGTTAAATGTAAGGAAAATAATCGGGTTTTCAAAATGATTTAGAATATGTATTATATTTCGTATGCAACACAAAGAGCTTTTATGTGTATTCCCTTCTGAAACTTATTTATTCCCTCTCAACGTTTAATATATTAATTTATCTACATTAACGCATCTTACCATCAATTTAGACATTGGGCAAATGTAGATCAATTGAAGAAATTATAAAAATTCCTATGTAATTTA
>KK120412.1:470902-542355 GCA_000611955.2 Stegodyphus mimosarum | reverse complement strand
GGAAGTAGAAGTCCGACCTTCTTGAGGCTTTGGAAACCCTTCTTCCATGAAATTCATGGACAAAACAACAATATGAAAGTTTTAATTATTATTTTTGTGATATATATTTGAATTTAATAATCGTTATTGTTTTAATAATCGTTATGAGCAAAAGTTAATAAATTCTTCTTGCTTTAGATTTAAAATAAGATTCGAATGCTTAGTCATTCGAATAGTCGTGGGCACTTTACAAATGCGCATACTTACAAAGAAAACTAAAAAGATACTTTCTGAAATACATTTGTGTTAATTAAATCATCACTTTAACGTTGAATCATCATCAGGTAAATTATCCGTTGAATCACTTTACGCATGCGCATGCTTATAAAAAAGTTAAAAAACGCTTTCTAAAATACATTTGTCTTAATTAAATCATCCTTTGAAATAAAAATTATGAAGCTAATTTGTTAAGTCCTACGGCTAATTTCATTATGGGAAAGAATAGAAGAAAACAAAGTTATTCTTAACCTGATTTGTTGTTATTTGTCAAATTATGCTTATTGCTATTTGCATTGAAGTAATTCAAAGCACAATGATCTGCAATAAAAGTAATCTATGTTTTCTTTAGAAATAAACGTACTGACAAAGCAATAATATCATTTGTCATTTGGAGGAATATTAGCTATGAATTTAAGTCGTCGTAATTTTCCGCCTCTTCCGGTTGCATTACTGCAATTTACTTCTACTTGAATACGTATTAAACTTGCAATCAACTTCTGCAGTTATTGCTATACATAAATTTTCCCAACGGTTGCAATGATCAGAATTTCTACTAAACATCACATTTCGAAGCGTCTCTTCACCAGTATAGTCATTTATTTTTCTGCAACTGAGTACATTTTCCAGAAAGAGCAATTTGCTTAATGTTAGCGAGAGCATTAGTATAATGCTTATCACGGTATTTTATCGCTGGCATCTCCTACCATTATGTGAAATACTTAGGATCAGAATTAAATATTCAGCCTTTTTCGGAGGCATTTTTCTGAAATAAGCACTGTAAAAAATAGCCTTCATTAGTTTTAAACGCTCGCTAAGCTCTTTTTATTCATGAAAAAAAAGTTAATGTAGTGGGTTAAAGTTTTCTTCTTCCTTCTCCACTAAAGGAAAATGCGGTGGCTAAAATATCACAGATGTTTTGAGTTTAAAAGTGGTGGAAATTTTGTTAAGAATCAAAAATTGCTTTTCTTAATGGGTTGTTGTGGTTTTTATCTACGATTCAGAGCTTAATTTCTATAAAGTAAAAACACAAATTGCTTTTTTTATGATGTTTTGCTTGGTATGTTAAGATTTAATTAACTTTTGCATAACTCTAATTATATTTTTTGCAACTCATGAAATTTCATGCGTTATTCCCATAAGCGAAAATTATTAAAGGAATTTATTGGTATTTTTATTCAAGAAATTCTATATTATAATTTGCAAACTGCAGTGTAGTATCAGGTTTTTTATAATTGCGTGTGAGAAGAATTTAAAATTTATCTTAAATCATTTGTATATGTTTCATTTTAGGATTTAATTGTAATATTACATATGAATAGAAATTTTTAAGTTTATGCTAATTTTTGTGTGTTAGGCAAGGAATGTTTCTAAATTTAAACTTAAAATGTTAAGAACATCCTTCAGTTTCATATTGAAAGTTTTAAGAAAAGGTTAACAAAATTGGACAAAAGTTATATAAAAAATGTTTTCGCATCAAACTTTATCATCAAATGAATTGTTAAACAAATTTTAAAATATGCTGAGTAATGATAATGCTGAATATAATAATTTGTTTTGAACACGTACAATCTTTCCGGACACCACTAATGTACAACACGGGGCTTACAAAAGTAGGTTTTATGAGTCATTAGGTTTTTTTGGAACCAGAAGAATGAAAAATCAGTAACGCCTTCCCCGGGAATCGAACCACGGACGTCTTGGTTACGCGTCATGCGTACTGACCACTACACCACGAAGGTATGCAAAGAAGTCGAGAGAAATACCTTATATATTTCCTCTTTTAAATGGCGACTGGCATTCAGTGGGCCTACTTGCCAAATCCCGGTGGTGGAGAATCATCATCCACCACCTTTTTAGTTCGGGCGTCAGTTGTAGAGGTATTAGATATTTTTTTTGAAGCAACAGAGATGAAAAATGAGCAACTCCTTTGCCGGGACTCGAACCACGACCTCTGGAATATGCGCCCAGCGTGCTGACCACTACACCACGAAGGAATGCAAAGAAGGTGGGAGAAATACCTTAAATATACTCCCACTTTTAAAGGACGACTGGCAATCAGTAGGACACGGCCCCTTCCCCACATACTTCCACGAGAGAAATCTGTCAACAACGGACATGTGTGTATGTGGTGAAAGGGATGATGCAGATCACTATAAAAATCACTATCATTGCCCACTGACTTACAACCATCATATCAACCATCCATTCAACATCGAAACTGGATCTAAAAGATTCCTCATTAAGCATGACAACATCCACAGCAATATTAAGGCAATTATCGGCAAGCTCCACCAGTACGGTCTTGACTTATACCAGCCATAAAAGTAAATATACTACCTTCAAAACCACAGAGACATCGCCACCTGGTAAAAAGAAGGAAGTCATTCTTTCAAGGGAGTGCCTTCAGTTTCTGTAATACACACCTAAAATACGAATGAAACGACTGTGAACCCATAAATCAAACCACAAAACAAAAGTGTACTTCAACGAACTGGACTTGAACTTTGAGTAGAAATACTAGTGCACACAATTCAACGAACAGAACAATGTACCCTAGACTAAATATGCATAAACATGCACAATACCAAAGCACCAATCTCTTGAATACGTAATTCTCTCAATGGATACTCTTTTTGTATTTTGTATGCTAACAGAGTACTGTATTTCGTACTCTGTTAGCATTTTAAATTATTGTTCTTAATTAATTTAATCACTATGCTTATTTACATAATCAGTTCCCTGTACCCTGTCAAACTACCTTTCCGTGCACAAGTACAATGGGCCCACGAATGTAATATAAGTATTGTCCCATTCTGCAAAATGCAACCTTTTAATAGTATCCAACAAAGTCCCAAAGCTTGGCACTGATGTGCCCATGGAGGTGCAGTTTTCTGCTTTGTTAGTATATGCGGGTTATACCATTTTTGTCAATGACGATGTCGTCGTGTCCCATATACTTGTTACTGTAACTGTAACTGGCATTCAGTAGACCCAGTCGCAAAATTCCGGTGGTGGAGAATCATCATCCATTGCCTTTTTAGTTAGGCCGCCAGTGTAGAGTCATTAGGTTTTTTTGGAAGCAGACAAATGAAAAATTAGCAACGCCTTCCCCGAGAATCGAACCACGAATCTCTCGGTTACGTGTCGAGCGTGCTGACCACTACACCACGAAGGCATGCGAAGAAGGCGGGAAAAATACCTTATAGGTTAACTAAAATATTAAATATTGCATGCATTAATAAAACGAACAAAAGCAGAGAACTGCAGTCCAAACTCATAAAAACAGAAAAGTTCACTGGCCAAGTCATGCCAAAATTTTTCAAATCTTTCTGCAAGCATGATCTAGGACCATCGAAGGCAGGGCTTGAAAAAATTATATGTTCCACATCTTGACGTATGTTTCTGAATACTCAAATAAAGTATTTGATCTCAGTTTGAAACTAAACAGATAACTTACAAATTTACCGTGACCAAATAAAAATTGATATACTTTAAAATTAGTAAAGAGTTGGAATTCATTCCATGGTAAATAGAAGGAAAAACATTTTGGTGCCCTCACTATTACAACATGAAATGTATCCTTCATTCCACTTAGATAAAAGCTTCTTATAATGAAAGGGTTTCCAATAACGCTTTGGAATGCTAATATTGATATATATGGATAAATTTAAGGAATAAAAGCGTAATACAGTTGCTTAGCGATGAGATCAAGATTTTTGAACCTTAAACATTGGAAATGTTTCTCTTAAAAGGTTGCTATAATTTGAAAGTCAAAAATATTTCTGCCAATAACAGTCATTCAGGGCACAAAGCCATACCTCAAATAGCAGATTCCTATTCATCGTCTCATCGAAAAAAATATTAAAAGTTTTACGATGAAAAACAAATATTTTCAAATTATTAAGTTTGTGAAGATCTATAAATGACGGATTATCATTTGAGAGAATAAATAAAGTTCTTACGTCGCATGGATCAGTAATATACTAGTGTTAAGATATTTTGTAAAAATCATGGCGCGTCATGTTGTACATATCAAAAAATTTAAAATTACCTCATTCAACACATTTGGTTAAAATCGCGTGATTTATAATATCAAATCAAAATAATAATAAAAACAAATCTGAAAGTTATCAGATTTTAAATTTCGTCCAAAAGGGCGGTTTTTTTAACATTTTGTGTGTTGCCTTTATTTATTAAATATCATGTTCTTCGTACATAAGCCATAAAATTTAATTGAAGAACAATATCGCAAAATAATTTTAAACTGAGTATATCTTTATAATTTCCCATACACAGTCTCACTCGCTGGAGATAAAAATGTTTTTTTCTGTACAACGTTGCCATGGCTCGCTTTGAAATCCTGGAGTTTGTTCATCAAAAATTCGTTAAAGGTTTACAAAATATGAAATCGACACTAAAACAAATTCTAAATTTCAAATCTGGGTTTCCAAATACACATATTCGCAGTAGGATTACGTCATTCAAAATTCGATGGCTCTAGGTACCGCCGTTGTATCACAATGCTAGAAACATACATACATTTAGACACATTTTCATTATTTAATTTCTTTAAATATAATACAGGGCTGCAATATTTGGTGACAACAGTTTGAAAAGTGAACCGACATTTAATGTTTCCGACGCAAAATCGCAAAACGAAAACAATAGTCCTTCAGGGAGAAAGCCCCTTTGGACAAAATATCTCGTGAAAAATTGGGAAAAATTACATTTATTACTGCAATATGTTTCTTCTTTTGTACAATACGTTTCTACATACTGTAGAAATTATTAAAAATTACTATTAATTATATACTATTATTACTATTTATTACTACACTGCTATTTATTATTACTAACTATTTAACAATTTATTTCTACAATGTATATTTTTTACAATGTAAACGTAAACTATTTATTACTGCAATAACTATTTATGTATTGCAGTGTTAAATGTAGAACTATTTATTGCTATAATATGTTTCTTCTTTAAGATAATCGTTTTAGCCCAGAGAGGCATCAGCTCACAGATACGAAGGTAAGTTGAAAAATAAGTTTCTCCTGTCGACTGTGGTCAGAGTTGTGTATGAAAGTCAAAACATAGAATGAGACATTAAAGATATGACATACCTTTATTTTTCCACATAGGTACCAAGTACATTGAGACATTTGTCATATCGCTTGATAAGCTTACGTACTCGTACGAGAATAATAAAATAAAGGTATGTCATATCTTTAATGTCTCATTCTATTTTTTGACTTTCATACACAACTCTGACCACAGTCGACAGGGGAAACTTATTTTTCAACTTGCCCTCGTATATTTCCTTATTGCCTACTTTCTATCTAAATGATACAATAGATTGCAATGAGTAGTTAAGTTCTAAAAATAAAAGAACTATATCCGAATAACGAGAAAACTATTGTTAGAAACGATTTCTAGAACGGCTATTATATTACATGAAAGACATATAATATAATAGCCTTTCATAACCTATTTGGCTAACGAAGAATGGTATTCTCACGTCTCACAGCATATTCACATTTAAATATGACTTAGATTGATTTTAGATTCGCTCTGATTTAACCCTCAGGGTGAATTCGCGTTAAATTTGACTTACATTCTTTCTTTAACAATCGAACGATAAGTAAGTATTAACTATATTTGTAACCAGAATGTATGGTTACACAAGTTAATTTCAAACTTAAATATTCACAATTTGCAAGTCTGGAAAATGCTTATAATTATTTACAGTAACAAAAAGTACATGGAATTAGAGCCTCCAGCCTCGACCACAGTTTCAGATCAATGGACTTGTGTTGTTATGGTTGTGACTTATGTTACTTGTCTGACAGTAACATCAGAATAAACGCACGAAATTCATCGCGGCAAGGAGAGCAAGAGTGCGTCTGTCGTTGGCAAGAGCTTTGAGCATCGTACATGTGACAGTACGACTTCCATCAATTCCGCTTCCAATTTCGAAGGAGAGCACCCCGAGGGTCGGCACCGGGGGTCTCCCACCCCGCTTCCTCTATCACCAACCTCTCGAGAGGCCTTTCGCCTGACCACATATTTAGAATGCTCCCATGCCACACAGACACTATACATTTGCAAACATATCCATCATTTAAAAACATGATTTCTGCGGAATTCGAACCTTGAACTTTCCGTATTGCAGTAGGCTCTCCTAACCATTACTCCTAACTAGGCGGCAATGGCCTTACTAAATGTGTAGGTAGATTAAGGTTGCATGATGGATAACTTTTCTTATTTTAATTTATTCAGAGAACAAAAAAATTATTCGCCAAAACCTATGTGTAAAATTACACTAATAATATCATTATACCTCATCAAATCAATTACCTAAATGCGTTCTTGATCTCTTATTTGACACTCTAATGGGAGAGACGAAATGTTTTGGTGAAGTGCCAACGAGTGCAGCATTGTCTAGATCTGACGGGCTTTGCAGAGTTTAGAAACCTTTTTACATTTGAGGATAATTCTCTTATTTTATTTCTCATATTGTAATATTGCAGTGGCAGTGGTAGTTACAGTTAAAACTGACTGTAAATACAGTACTTGAAATATCACTTAACGGTGACTCAAGCTTCAGCCAAATTAGTTCATTTCCAAATATCAACCGAAATCGCGGGAGTTGTAAGGTTGCAGACATAATCCTCTAGCTAAAAATATTACATTTTCTGATATCTGTAATCCGTTTCGCTTCATTAAAATTAATTTGCATATACAGGAGAGATGCAAATGGATCGGAAGGGAGAGAATAAACTCAAATCA
This sequence comes from Stegodyphus mimosarum, assembly GCA_000611955.2. Classification (NCBI taxonomy): domain Eukaryota; kingdom Metazoa; phylum Arthropoda; class Arachnida; order Araneae; family Eresidae; genus Stegodyphus; species Stegodyphus mimosarum. The sequence goes on along the minus strand of KK120412.1, from coordinate 535,304 downwards.
TGACTGATAATCAAAATTAAAAATAAATTCTTTAATTTAGAAGTCGTGCAATATCCAAGACACAGTTGCTATATTCAGCACTGATATGGAAACTGCTTTAGACAGAAGTTGCTTTGGAATAAAAAAGAAAGAAATATGAAAGCTTTTAGATTTTATATCATGCCCAAAGGGGCCCTTTTGTCATTTACACATACATACAAGTTTCGAGAGCAATAGGGCTAACAATACTTAAAAACAGCATATCTTTACAGAGGCTGTTCGCACATTTTTTAGACGATGTATATTGTATTCACAAAACTAAATTACATAAAATTCTTGTGTTTTAAATGTTCTATTTGACATCCCTTATTCTGAACTATCTTTCTACACCGCAATTTCCAGGATAATAATGCCTTTTGAAGTGTCAGAAGAGGTATTCTATCCCATTCCTCCCGAACAGCTTTCCAGAGTCCTGTTAGGGTTTTGGGACAACGTTTGGATAATGCAGTTTTTAAAAGTCCGAAAACACAAAAATCCATAGGTGACCTCGGGATATTTAGTAGGGATATCAGTGAAGGGTATGGCCTTGACCAGTTTTTTGTGCCATTTCTTTTAGGAAATTTACAGTGGATTTTGATGTGTGAGTGCTAGCTTTGTCCCGATGGAGTCTCACAGATGGATGGCACTGTGGGTAAAGCGATGGTATTTCATTCAGAAAAATTGGCGATAAAACATTTTTCTCCTGATAGTATTTGGAGTTAATTTTGACATCTTTTTGCACTCTCTTTATTTTTAACTTGCCGTTATAAGAAAAACCAGCAACAATCATGAATCTCTTAGAAAAACTTTCTTTCGATTCTTTTTGAACCATGTACTTAAATTTTTTTCTCCCCTTTTATGGTAATAAATGGCTCTTTTTTTGTTACAATCATTTAAATACACCCATGCTATTGTGACAATTGTTTTCCATTTTTTCTTTGGATAAGTGTTTCTCATATAGAATTCTGCAGCGTGTCCTGCGTCGAGCGATATGCTTTAGAAGAAGACGACGCACATTGCTTTCTTAAGATTTAAATCAATGTTTATCATTTTGTTTACAGTGGACACCGAGCATTTTAATGATTTTGCAACTGTGTTTTGACTAAGGGGATTTTCTTTTCACATTAAACAACGTATCTTTGCAATAGTCGAAGATGTCGGTTTTTTCCTTGGATACTTGTTTGGAATTTTTGTCTAATTTGAGGCTCCAATTTGACGTTTTTTTCCTTTCTTGTTGATGATATTACTATCAACGCTTTAGATATCACAAAACCATGCCTCTCACATCGTTTTTGGATAACGGAGTATGCATATTTCTCTTCAGAAAGAGCGTAAATGAAGCCTTCGAACCACTGCTTTGTTAAATTCGCCATTTTGAATAAAAACAAAACTTTCAAGCCACAGACGATAATTTTGACTTTTAAAAACATCGTACAATTGCAAGTACTTCTTTTGCAGCAAACGAGTGTTTATTACCGCTTACCAAAATCGTCTAAAAAATGTGAGAACAACCTCTGTAGAATTTCCGATAAACAGTCTCGCGCGTTGGAGATAAAAATATTTGATTCTGTACAATGTGTTGCCACTGCTCGCTTTGAAATCGTCGAGTTTCTTAATCAAAATTTCGTTAATGTTTAAAAAATATGAAACAGATAATAAAGCAAATTCGAAATTCAAGATTCGAGCTTCCAGGTGCCCATATTCAGACTGCATTATTCGAAATTTGATGGCTGTAGGTATCGTTGTTTTCTGACAATGCGAGAGAAGAACATTCATGCAGATTATCCATTATTTAATTTCTTTAAATAGAATACAGGGCGATAATATTTGGTGGTAACAGTTTGAAAAATGATACAGCTTTTTATAGTGATTCGAGGGAAAATGCTGTTCCGAGACTAATAGCCCTTCTGGGCTGAAAAAGAAGATCTTGTTTTGTATCATTTAATTTTTGAAGAAAAGAAAGCATTTTATATTTTACTTTATAACATGATAAAAATTTAAATTATTTTAGTTTCCATTTCTGAACTTTACATGTTATTCATCCACATGATTTAAGATTTTAAGACATGTTTACTGTTGTTTTATCAGTGTGAATGCAAGTATTATAAAAGTCTTCCAAATTTCTTCGAGTAGAATTCAATATCCTCATAATATATTTCTGAGTTGTCGAAATTAATACTTACTGCATTTTAAATGTAAGAAATAATTACAATCATTCGTCATAAATAAACTTCAATGCATTAAATTTCCAAGCTAAAATTAGGGATAAATTGAGATTGCTTCATTTGCATAGTAAAAAAGGGCACTCAGCTTTCGTGAAAGTCTTACATTCTGTTATCGATCGCTAGAAAAGCATTTTAAGTTCGTCGTTTCCTATATTAATATTCAAAATAAATGCATTATGCGGAATTTCTACTCTCCTCTTTTTGAAGCTTGTTTCATAAGATACTAAATTAAAGCAAGAATTTCACGCTTCATAAAGTTGCATAAAAAACACAAGATTAAGACAAATCTATGCAATAGGCTGTGAGTATTTTTTTTTATTTTTGTAATTCGTTAAATTCGGCTAGGGAAAAAAATGAAAAGAAAAATCTGGAGCTGCTGAATTTTCTTCCTTAGTTATTTTTTCTCATGAATATGTAGATATGGCGGGAGATGAAAAAGGCTACGACATTAAGTTCATGTATTTAATATACATCACTGGAATTTTTAATCATCCAAGTTTGGCCTTAAAGTAAGCCAGAGCAGCAATTTTTGCATATTTCCTTCCTTAAATGCATCACGATATGCGTCGAAATAGTGGCTTTTTCTTAGAATCGAGATAATTTCGAATATTCGTGGAAGCACGCCAGGAATATTTTAGGAAAGACATTTAAATTGGTTCTTCTGCTCATGGAGATGACTCCTTGTACAGTTTTTAGTACTGTTTGTCGGAAAGACTTCGTTAAAATAAGGTTGAAATAATGAGTCTAGAAATGGGAGAATTTTGGAATGCTAAATTGGTCGTTCCTGATGGATTCTGGAAAGGATAACAAAATCAGAAGGGGAAACTCTCAAGTTTCCAATTTAACTCACGCTTGGAAATGCACGTTCACGTACGATTCGCTGTAAATCCACTAGATTAAAAAAATAAAACAGAGCAAGGAAAAGAGAGAATATTGGATCATGGGATGTCTAAGGCGGGAAATGGCGCGAGAAAATTTATCAAACGAGTTGACTGTCTAGTTCGGATTCTTTCTTGTTGATATTATTACTCTTTAGAAATCTGTTAGGTTATTTTGATGCAGGAGATAGGAAAACTGTGCAATGTCCTCGCTGGGACTCGAAACTGGACCTCTTAAATACGCGCCGAGTGTGTTACCCTTACAACACAAAGGCATGCAGAAGGCGACTGGGGATTAGGGGACCGAATTGCCAAATCCTGGTGGTGAAGAATCATTCACTACCTTTTCGATCGAGAGACAATGTAGAGTCATTACGCTATTTTTGAAGCTGGAGAAGTGAAAAATGAGCAACACCTTAGCCAGGACTCAAACCTGGACCTCTCGAATATACACTCTGAGTGTGCTACCGTTACAACACGAAGTCATGTAGAAAGGAGGGAGAAAATACCTTACATACTCCCTCTTTTAAAGGGCGGCTTGGGATTAGGGGACCGAATCGCCAAATCCTGGTGGTGAAGAATCATGGTTCACCACCTTTTAGTTCGCGCGCCACTGTAGAATCATTAGGATTTTTGAAGCAGCAGACATGAAAATTGAGTAATGCCTTTGCCGGGACTCGAACCTAAACCTCTCGAATGTACTCTCCGAGTCTGATACTGTTAGACCATGAAGGCATGCAGAGAGGAGGGGAGGAAATACCTTATAAATCAAATAACCAAGGATTACGTCAAAGAAATGAAAAAATGTAATTAGTCCGAATCATGTTTCTAATCGCGAAAAATTTCGGATATCATATTTCGTTGAAAATATCTATTTCAAACGCTCTCGAAGTCATCTGAACGATGTTTTTGAGTGACATTTGACTTACTTGATAGGAAGTTCTGTTGAACGCCACGCTTCGAATAAAAGCTATTGTTTTTAAGCATTTACTAATTAATTTTTTATTATTTATAACAAATTCTTGTAATACTGAAAATCAGAATAATGCATGCCATATTTTACCACATACATCTGTATTACGCTTCTCAGTATTTTTCTGATAGTATAGTAACCTTACATATTAATTAGCAATATTATTAGAAGAATATTTTCAAGGCAATAAATTTCGTATCTTTTAAATGTGTTGATAATTAACACTTTGACTCTTGTTAATTAATAAACATCATTAGGATGAATCAGAAATGGCGTAACCCACTAAAGATTTGGAGACGCTGAGACTGAAAGGATGCTGTATTTTATTGCGACTTTCGTACGTTTAAGCAGAACCACAGTTTGTCTGAAATCGCTTAGAAACTTGGCAGCAACTCTTTAGAAAAAATAAATGAAAGAATTATACTTTTTCAAAAAGGTCGTTTGAATGTGACAGCATTATTTTAACTAAACATTAAGAAGGATTCTTTGCAATCAAATCTCAAAAGAGTGAAAGAAGAAGCAAGCACCTAGCGATTAAGATCTTCGTGCTGGATCTCCGAGATAATTAAAGGATGTATCCCGAATTATTACATAATTCCTTTCAAATATAATTTATTAGTTGGACGTCATCGGAATATATATTAGTTCAGACTTAAATATACGTACTAATCAAAACGAAAAGCTGGCGACGCCGCAAATAGTTTCCTCCTCGAGAATACAGAATAGCCCTTCATTTTCAAATATAGCCTTGACCTTGTTGGATAGTACGAGGGAGAAGCATATTCGTGATCTAAAGTACCAAGGAATAACTACGCGTAGTAGTGCGATGCGTAGCTCTGGTTCGGGTCCAAAACAAAAGAAAGTATGTTTGATGAGTATGCTATGTGAAAAATGGCATTTCACCTCTAGAGTAGCTTCTCTCTAGACTTGCTGGATAACAGGAATCTGACAGTCAGATGTCATTATCTGCGCGTATGGAACAATAGAATGAATGCGTGGAGGAAGTTTCCTGGGAGAATTGCAGAGTCAAATCGCTATTTTAAGAGGAAGCGTTATTAATTGTCACTGCAGAAGCCATTGCTGTATATCACAGTATTGCACATGCTCATTGCCTACTATATGACATCACAGATCTTTCCGTAACACTGAATAACGTTGTGGAGTTGTAAGGTTTATTATGCGTTTCCTAATAGTTATTTTAAGTTTTGTATCTTTCCTATCTTATTCTAATTTCAGCTTACAATTTCCTGCCAGAATGTGAATTCAGAAACGCAGAGAATGCAAATGAGAATGAGTACTATTTAAGTCGTGACTTAACCGACTTCAAGAGATAGAGCCTGATTTCCTGACTGGCTCGCGTTTGCCTTCTGGCCACATCTCTCTTAGCTGTTACTACGTTCGGCCATATCTAGGCCCTTGCTAGGCTTCGCCGATTCAATTAATACTTAGAGACCAACTAGTTAGATTCTGATAGCTCCGGCTATATTTATTTAAGAACCTTAGTTAAGTTAATTTTAGTTCAAATTATTAGTATTTAAGTTCAAGCCCGAGTGGTGGCTTTATTGTAAAGTTCCAAGCCGGAACTGATTGTAAATATACTGGATAATAATAATGTTTTAAACCCTTCTCAAGTCTCACCTGTTCTGTTCACACTTAAGCGATTATTCGCTTGTAAAGTGTTCGTGGGGTTCTAAGTAAGAACTTAAGATTTAAAGAGTTGAACCCTACAGAGTCATTAGGTTATTTTGAAGCAGGAGACGTGAAACATGAGCAATGCCGTCGCCAGGATTCGAACCTCGGACCGCTCGAATATGCCCCGAGTGTGCTGGCCATTACACCACAAAGGTATGCTAAGAAGGCTGGAGAAGTACCTTATAACGTAGAGGCTACATTTAGAAATGAATAGTTATTTTATACATCCTTGTTCAAAAAACATTTAACTCCTTGGTCATCTTTTCATCTAACCAAAACTAAATACTACCGGGATCAAAGAAGAAACAATTTAAATGCTCAGTAGATCTTAGTGGCTTTGAAAAATTCAATATCGTTATCAATATAGTCAAATTTGTATAAAACCGAAGATTGACAATATAGTAATTAAGTCGCAGAAGTATTTAAACTCGTCTCCTCTTTACGAGCGTAAACTTTTACCATTAAACATTAATGGTAAAAGTTTACCTTTAAACATTAATGCACTAGCTCTCGTTTAAAACAGACATTGTGTTAATTTAGAAGTCAAACAACAAAAATCAGCGTTATATTTGCAAATTTTCATATAACCATCGAAACTAGTCCTGTGAAAATTTGCAAATATAACACTGGTTTTGGTTGTTTGCCTTTTGAATTAATACTTGTTCGGCGTGTTATTTCAATCAAAATTATAGGCATTCTGATTAATAGAGGTTTTCATGCGTACATGTATCTGTTTACACAGATACATGTGGATGGTATGTTTTTCTTAGATATACTACTAAAATTTTGATTGAAAAACTGTGGCAAGGTGACTTCCGAAAGCTCTTGCATTCATCTTACAATCTGATCATCCACAAGAGTGTGTTTCAGACGGACAGAAGACTTGTGCTCCTATTTCACGAAATTTCAACGAATATTAGCGCATTAATCATATCCGAGAATTTAAACCCATGTTAGTCAACAGAATAGATGTCTCTGTAAGTCTCCATACCAAAAGCGCCCGACAGGTAATGTCGCTGAACGCTGGTATTTTGACCCGGGTTCGAATCCTGACAAACTCTCAAACTGCATGGCCATTTTCATGCTTTTTCACATGTATAGTATGAAAACGAGCCAGTTTCCTTAAGGAGTGCTCTATGGAGGCGTATAAGGTATTTCTCCCGCCTTCATAACATGCTTTCGTGGTGTAGTGATCAGCAATCTCGGCGCATATTTGAGAGGTTCGTGTTTCGATTCCCGTCGAGGCCAATGCTCATTTTTCACGTCTTCCAATTTTAAAAAAAGGAGGAGTATATATGTATTTCCTCCGCCTTCTTCGTATGCTTTCTTGGTGTAGTGGTTAGGACGCTCGGCGCGTATTCGAGAGGTCCGTGGTTCGAGTCCCGGCGAGGGCATTGCTCATTTTTCATCTCTCCAGCTTTAGAAAAGTGCCTAATGTCTCTACGGGCGGATAGCCCTTGCTTTGACGTAACCAATCTATAATCCTCCATACTGTTCGTTGTATTAGAAAAGTAATTTACAAAACTTCACACCTATTTTATTGTTTTACATATCAGTTCCCTAAATTGTATATCTAAGAGTGAGAAATACAAATAGTAGGAAATTCAATCCCCTGCACATGAATTGCATGCAATTAGTAAAATTTTGAGGTACTACTTATATTCATGAAAAGAAGCTTTTATTTATGGTAAGGGAGAGTTATTGCTGTAAAAATCAAAGCAATGATGGTACGAAACGAAGCATTGAAAATTCAGTGACTCTTAATTAAAGTACCACTTGAGCAAAGAATTAATTATTCTTAGTTAATCTCTTACATCATCAATCATGTACTCCTAATTAATCTAATGGATTATTCGTCCGGAAGAAACACTTTTCTGTAATGTATTATTTCCAATTTCTTTGTTTTACGTTGTTTAAAAGAAGTATTCAAAAGTTTTTATGTGTTGGATGCATTTTGATTAAAAACTTATACATTTAATATTCAGAGGAATTAAAAAGACTGTTAAAAATATCTTTAATTAAAAATATATCCATTGTAATAAAAATGTTTCACGATTACGCTTGAGCTTACTTTATTTTTTAAAAAAATGTAAAACTAAAGTAGCAGCCTCTAAATGTTCAATCAAATAAACTGAGGCATTTTCGAAGAATTTTTTGAACAAATTTCTCAGATAGGAATGACGTGTACAATGTACGTATACGTTATTCGTTTTAGCATTTTCAACTTATGCTTTTTTCACCATTGTATCTGTCATAGGTAATGATCGGTTGGCAGGATTGGTAATGACTTGCCGAACTATCTAGACACAGCCCTGCCGTGATTTGCACGAGCACTTTTTGCCTATAAGAGAAAAAGATAAGGACGCATAGCAGCCAAGATATAAGCAGATGCAAAAGTTGGTGATATAGACAAATTCTTTACATGCCGTGATGAAAAGTTTTGACCTATCACATAACTGCGCTTGAAAGAAAACAGAGACAAAATTAGCGCTGATCTACAGTTTCGATTAGAGCACTAGAGATTTTATTAAATCATTGTTAGAAGTTATTTCTGTTGTCGGTAAATGACGTGAAGTAACCGACGCGTTCGGGGAAAATTCTGATAATTCTGTAGCCACACGATAACTTGCCAACAAGAAAGGAGAAAAGTAGACAATTATCTATTCTACTATTCTATATAAAAATTTAATTTTCATTCTTAAAACGTTTTATTTCCAGTAGTAAATATTTCCAATACATAATTTTTTTCAAGTATTTTCTGTTGACGCCTAAAACATGTATGTTCACTGTATATTTTGCTTTAATTTAGACTTCTACATTGTACTTCAGAAACCTGAAGAATCTATCACAGATATGAAAAGTTATACACTGAAGAGCCATTACATTATGATCACCCGGTTAATAACATACCACCTTTAGCCCTCAAAACTGCAAGCACCCGGCGTGGCATTGACTCCACGAGGTACCGATACGTAGTCTGAGGTATCTGGTACCAAGCCCACACCAGCTGATCCTGCAATTACCGCACATTGCGAGGGGGTAGCGGGGCAGAACGAATTCGGTTTTCTAGGTGGAACCACAAGTGCTCTATTGGATTAATGTCAGGTAAATTTGGAGGCAAAGAAATGACTTGAAAGTGACTGATTTACACGAGCACTTTGAATGTTCCTCAAACGACTTCCTGATGATTCGACCTTTATGACTTGGTGCATTATCCTGCTGGTAAACGCCATCCCGCGCCGAAAATACTGTTGTCGGGAATGGATGAACCTGGTCTGCAACGATTTCACGTAGAACACAGACGTCAGGGATTGTTCTATGGGTATTATGGGTCCTAATGTGCTCCGTGAATACATTGCCCACATCATAGCAGTCTCGCCACCGGCTTGTCTCCGTCCAACTGTGCATCCCGGAGTCAGGGTTTCGTTTGAAAATAGAGATATTAGCACACGCCCGTCGATGTATGGACCAGAAAATGTCGGATGTGAAAAAAGTGATTTGTCGGACCATGCAACTTTCTTCTATTCTTCTAATGTTCAATTCCGATGTTTCATGGGACACTGCAGACGCAGCTAGCGATCACATGCAGTCAGTGCAGTTACGTGCTTCAGCTTTCAGCTGCGTAGGCCCATACGTAGCAATTTACGCTGCGCAGTGTGTTGAGAAACACTGTCCGGGTTGCTACTGTCGTAGCTGGGGGTGATTTCGCCTCTTATGATTCTTCGGTCCCGGCGAACAATGTAAAGCAATCTCTACTCTCCAATCTCCACCATCAATGCGCCACCGAAGACACACTGCTGGCCGGCGACTTGTCGTTTCAGCATCCACAAAACACTTCTGATATGTGGTCACAACAACTGCACATGAACAGCCCACTAAACGCGCCATTTCTGATACTGATGTTCCTAGTCATCGAGCCGTAACGATTTGGCCTTTATCAAAGTCGGATAAATCAGCTGCTTTTCTGAGTATGTCGCTAATCGCGCTATGTTGGAAAGACAATGATAGCCGCTTTATATAGTCCAGCATCAGCCTTACACGTGCAGTGGTTTTGTTTCTGGGCGAACCCATTGCTATAGATGGAGGATGGTCATAATGCAATGACTCTTCGGTTCATATGATGTTATATGTGTACATCATATGTTATATGTGTACATGATATGTTATATGTATACATGATAAACATAGTTATATTATAAGATTGCTGTTGTTGTTGCTGCAAGAGGTGAAACACCCGGCTCCCCCCGCCGAAGTTCAGCCATCATGCCGTAACAGGGGCCAACCTATCAAACTTATAAGGTATTTTCTCCCTCCTTTCTTCATGCCTTCGTGACATAACGATTAGCACTCTCGGCGCGTATTCGAGAGGTCCAGGTTCGAGTTCCGCCGAGGGCATTGTTCATTTTACACATGTCCTGCTTCAAAATAACCTAATGTCTCTACAATATAGCTAATACATATTAATAGTTAGTATGTCAAATATGACACCTGTTTTACGACACGGTGTAAAAAAAGATACTAAAGATCGCATTTTATGCTATATAATTTCCGTCCTAGATGATTCAGTGAGGAAAAGAAAACTCAGCAATGAATATTCAGTCAAAATAAATACTACTACTCAGCTATTAAAATAAACTGTATGAGCTGATAATATAAATGAAGTACGATTAGTGAAAAAACATACGAAGAGAAACTGAAGTAGAAATAAAACTTAATGTTCTCATGGATACTTCTACATTTAAAGACTTCAGAGGTTAGGTTACATTACCGTTGCCACTTTCACGAACGTAATTCTGCAGCTTGCGCTTTGCAAACAAGTTTTCCAATTGGTGGATAATTCTTCTCTTCTTTAATTTCGAAATTCTAGTGGAATTTGTATTTGTTTGTGATTAGTTCTAATTACCGTTAGAGTTCTAATTGTATATGTTATCACATATTAAAGGACTATGCAATACATATTATTAACTATTTTGGCGGTGTAAATTCGTAAATATAAATTAATTCCTTTCTAGGAACACGTAGAAAAAACGTTAAGGAATCGATTCAGAATACATCATACACGGCTCATATTTAATCCTGGCTAGATATCGATAAAAGTATATCGCAAACTAATCTATCTCGTTAAAACTAAATGCATTTTAGTTGAAGTAGATTAATTTTGACTCCAAAAGTGTAATAACTTTCTTAAATGTCATTGATGGATAACGCAAAATAAGAAAAGTAGAAAATAATGGCGGAACAAATCTTGTGGAGCATTTTTATGCTAGTTGAGTAAGTTAACCCAATGTCTTCCTCCTAGGTTCGATTCTGTTATAAATGAGTATGATTTTTTTCCCATGTCAGACAAATGCGTTTTGGGAAGTGTTATTTACAGTTTGTCCTTCCGGTAGGAAGTCTCTTTGTTATGGTTTATTCCATCTAAACATTACAATAATCGGAGAGTTTCGGAGAATGTTTTTTCAACGTTGTAAGAATGTGAGACATAAACCAACATGGTACTTATTCATTCAGCCTGAAATTATTTTCTATTTGGTTAAATCGTCCATTTTCCGCGTTTTAGAATTCGCATATTAAAATTTGTTAGAGTTATCCCTACTCAAATTATTGCTATAAACACATAAAAATATCAGTTTACATTTTATTAGTTTGAATTGTTTTTAATAAATGCTACGGTACATAATTTCAACGAGTAGTACTAATATTATTTGATATTTTAAGATCACTAATTAAAAAATCTTATGTGCACACCACATGACTTGCTTGTATGGCCTTTTAATTTGTGCACATATTTGCAGCACTTCATTAAAAAGTATTTCCTTGAATTATTCTAACTTAGTTAAACAATATTTCAAGCCAAGTTGAAAATGGCATCAAAAATTACAAATTTTGGAATTCAATATGTAGAGACATAAGGTTATTTCGAAGAATGAGGCATAAAAAATGAGCAAAGATTTCGCCGGGACTCGAAACGCGGATCTCTGGAATACGCGCCCAGCGTGCTGTACCACGAAGGCATGCGAAGAGGGGGAGAAATACCTTATATACTCCCTTTTTAAAGAGCGACTGGGGATTAGGCGACCCAATCGCCAAATCCCGGTGGTGGAGAATCATCATCCACCACCATGCTTTTAGTTCGGGCGCCAGTGTAGAGAGGTTAGGTTATTTCGAAGCAGGAGACATGAAAAATGAGCAACGCCTTCGCCGCGACTCGAACCTCTGGAATACACGCCCAGCGTGCTGGCCACTACACTACGAAGCCATGCGAAGAAGGCGGGAGAAATACCTTATAAATATCCCGGTCAATTTTTGTCATACGGGAGTCAAACTTCTTCTAATTTTATTTTTCCGTAACAACTGTAAAACTTTCTGAAATATAAGTACAGGAATCGGAAGACCGCATTAAAAGTTAGATTTAATTATTTGCCGATAACTAATTTTTTTTTAAAATTTGGCATTGCCAAACGACGTCTGTAATGGAAAGTATATGTGTACTAGCAACAAATAAAGACCGAGTAAGGAACTTTTAAGACGAGTAAGAGGTGGGAACATATATGTATACATGTATATTTGGTTCTGGCGACGTAAGTATGTATGCACAGAAGTCACGGAAAAAAAAAACACTTCCCAAACAATTTTAAATCCATTTTACAATCCGATATGGGAAAAAAGAGACTTTTAATCTGTCCGTACGCACAGATATCACGCAGAAAATCGTCTAAATAGATTCGGGAAAGGTTGAAATGGATATTTCCATTGAAATATGATACCCCAAATTTTTCACGATTACGGTATTCCCTTTACTTAGTACAAGGAAGTAAGAAAGTCCATATATATACTTTTATTTTATTGTTTTTTTATCATTTATCAGATTTTTGAAGTAATTATAAGTTTTGCTGTTTAAATACCTTATCACGAGGTATTTTATAGAGAAAAAACAAATTCTACTTGTTTTTAAAATTATTATTTCTTATAATTCGTGAACTGAACACCATACTTCAACTTACAGGAATAAAAATAAAAATTTGACTGCCAGACATTCTGCGTGTATACCTCGCCTAAGTACAGATATAAATCAAAGGGATAGTTAATTTTCTTGCCACATTGGTGCTAACTGAGCAGTTTCTCTAAAATAACTGAGAAAATTTAATGTTGAAGACTTGGTAATGTAGCGAATAGAAGCAATCCATGCATGGCATCTTTCGAAGTCCTCAATAAAGATCTGATCATCAATAAAGTCAAGAATGTAACACACAGTTGTTTTTTTCAGCTTGATTGATATTGCTTTGAATAACTGTTAATAACAATCATAATAATCTGAACCAATAAATGAGCATAACAACATAATATTTTGCATGATATAATTTATACATTATAGGAAATAGAAATTCTGCAAGCAAATCTAATCTGCTTCTATATTTTGAAACATCATATAAATACTTTCTAACGTTTACCCTAATTTTATAGCAGTTATTTTAAGTTTATTTCAGCTTACAATTTCCAAACAGAATGTATTTTCAGAAACGCGTTTAATGAAAATGAGTAGGAGTAGCATTTAAGTCGATGTTCAACTGACTTCGTTAAAGAGCCAGAGATTCTGACTAGCGCGCGTTTGCCTTTGGGTTACTTCTCTCTCTAAGCTATTACTACGTTCAGCCGTACTTCAGGCCGTCGATAGCTTCGCCCACTTACTTGAGATTTAGGGCCAACTACTTAGAATCCTGATAGCTTCGGGTATACTTTTAGTTAAGCCTTAAGTTTTAATTCTTATCAATTTGAGTTCGAGCCCAAGTGGAGGCTTTGCTGTACGCTTTGAGTTAGGAGCCGACTGTGTTCATTCTTATTTTGAGAAATAAAGAGTAATTAACCTCTTAAGTCTTACGTCTCTGTTCACACACTCAAGCGATTATTAATTTATCGGTGGAGAAGATTTCCTACACCTAACTGAGAAATAAAAGGGTGGAATTCCACAACGTAAACTCTGCATATACAAGAAAAATATATCAAAATTATCTGCATGTTATTTAAGAAAGTTCTTTTATACGATATTAATCTTATTGAAATGTTAAACAGTAGAAGTCATTTACAGTGACTGCAATGATATTGTCATTCCATATTTTTATTAACGTGTTTTGTGCACCTTATCTTATATCTTGTTCTTTTCTCCCACGTAGCATATGGTAATTTAGCCAACATATTGAGTTCACAAGGTAAAAAAGCAGAGGCGGAGTGGGCATACAAAAAGGCTCTTACCTACCGATCCAACATGGCGGACGTCCACTACAATCTGTAAGTGTATTAATTTCTATTCATCGACTTCTTTATTCAATTGCTTCTATGAATTGTAAGTTTTATCCTTTCTCATCTTCGAGATTTATTTATCTTTGTCCATTTACTTATATTTTATATGTAACTATAAGTTACTTATAGTTAATGCAGTTTTTCCCAGGACCAAGTTAAAAAAAATTGAAGAACATGATAGTCAATCAGTAATTTTCAGTCTTTGTTTGGAGTCATTAAAAAATGAAATTGTAAGAAAATTATATAATTCTAGTGGTGGTTAGAAAAATCAGGATAAAAATTTATTTCGGTCGTTATTACAAGTTATCAGGAAATTTCAGCAATCTTACCCGCTAAAGTTGCATTAGACTTGTACAATAGACATTAGACTGCAAATATCCTTTGAATTAATGCTGATTTAGATGTATTTAACAACAAAATGAGAGATAAGCTTTGTACTATCTAGCTGCTAAAGTTTCAATGTGACTGCTGAAGTAAGTGCAGGAACCAGACAGGAAAAGCGTTAAAAGAACCATTTATTATATTCTTTAAAATACAAAATGCGTCGACTTGACGTTAACAAACTACGGCTCGCACGGGCGGTAATTCAACTAACAAGAATTAAACTTAAAATTCAAAGATAGTAACAAAGTAGTAGAATTTTCCCCAGGGCTCAAAGAATTCTGTACCTAAAACCGCGTCAAGGTCTACTGGCAGCAGGATGTGTAATGGCAGACCACACATTCAGTTGAACAACGTTAAGCGAATTACGCACATTGCACATGCCCAGAAGAGAATTTGGCACATTTACGACTTTGACGTAATTTTAAAAGAAGATAAATATGGTATATCCTTGATGTTCTGTTATCTGGACGTAAACAATTCGGAGGTTTGAAACTTGTTAGGTTGTACGTTGCTTCATTACTTAGATTGTAAACCACCAGATTACCACGCGTTCCATTCATAAATACTTTAACAACTTAAGGAACATATCTAGTTTAAATTCATGCCACAGAAATTATTACAAAGAACTGATATTAGATGCAATGTTTATGAACAAAATAAACCAAAATGAAATGAAACAGAAACAAGTGCAATGAGCACAAAAAAAGTGTCCCTAGTATTGCAATCGTAAGGAGTCGCCGAGGCCTACATGACGAACAGGCTTGTGTAGGGTTGTTTATTTTTATTCGCCAGTATTTTCTCCCACGCCAACGGCACACTATTGAGCATGCGCAGTAAGCGAAATTCGTTAACAATTATCAACTCAATGTGCGGTTTGCCATTACGCCAGCAAGAATAACAGCAGTTACGCCACTTTAACGAGTGATAAGTACAGAATCAAAAGCTCACGCTACAGAAGTACAGTACTTTCCTACTCTCTCTAACTCCTTCTAGAGCTCAGAATTTAAACCTTTTTCTCCTACTCGAAGAAATTGCATTCCTTCAAGAGCACTAGTAAATTTACATATTCTGGCATTGACAATTAGGGAAATGAAGGCGTATAGAAAAGAAAGCACAAACTTAACTATTTAGTCAAATTAAATATAAATCCCTACAACTAAATTATCTGCTTATATAACTTTTAATTTATTTTATTCTATTTTATTTTAGTTTTGGTGCTTCTTTATTAGAGTGGCCTTCATATAAGCTTTGAAGATATTTGAAATTTGCACGGCATAGAATGAGAGATCAATTTTGCCAATTTCGGCGACTATCGTTGGTAGTCGATTTAATAGAAAGTACTTTCTTTTAAATTTAGAAGAGAGGACAGTGAAGAAGGCAATTACATCCTGTGTAAAAGCTATATTGTGTATATTTGTACGTATCAGAGCTGTTAATTTCGCCAGTAAGAATCCTGTTAAGAAAGGTAAATAACGGTTACAGTTATATTTTCATCTGCTTGAAGGTAAAATTTGTATTTACCATACTTTGTTGTGCAACAGCAAAAATTATAAGCTGGCCGAATCATAGTGTCTTTAGCAATATAAAGCTGCATTTCTTAATGCTGAGGAAGAAATTAAATAAAAATAACATCTAGTAGCTAAGTGGGTACATTTTTATAATTTTTCTTTCTGATGCAGACCCCTTTTTTGTCTTGTTGCCAAAAGCTTCATTCAGAACTCTTCAATATATTTCTCACAGGTGTTCTTGCAGCTCCAAGTACATATGTTAATTAATTTGAATTCCCCGTGAATGGAAGCAGTTGGTGATTTAGCATAGTCACTTTCTGATAAAAGCTGTAAGGAGTATATTAACTTTATAACAGTTGTTTTCAATTTTGAAAACCTTTCCTTTCAATTCTTCTTGTGCCCCCTGACAACTCCCTATCAGAATGAGTTTTTAGAATCGCGTTGAATGCAAATGAGTTAGAGGTAGTATTTAAAGGAAGTTCAACTTACTTCGAAAAAGAGTGCTTTAGGAGTCCTTAGTGGCGCGCGTTTATCTTCTGGTTCCTTCGTTCTTGAATCTATTACGCTCGGCCGTATTGTGCGTGGCAGTTCATAATCGCCGGCTAGTTTAAATTAAGGGCCAACTACGCTAGATATTTGCGTCTAGCTTCGGCTCAGTCTGTTTAGTTAGGTTATTTTAGTTATTGGCTTCTTATTTTAGTATTCCGATTTAAAAGCCCGAGTGGAGGCTTTCCTGTAAGCCCAAAAAGGAGCCGTCTGTATTATTTCTTGGAGTGCGTAAAAGGGTATTTTAACCCTTCTCGAGTCTACATTGTAAGTACTTAAACTCAGCGATATGTTGCTACTTAGTTCACTAGTTCCTCGAGATTCTATCATAGACAAGGTAGCGAGGACCATTACGAAGCTAATGAATTGTTAATTATTTAACTGGAAAGCTTTTGAACGGGAGGCGATTCTTTGGCTTTGTATTACACTCACAATAATAATTCATCATTTCATTTTATTTTTTGGAAAACTTTACTTGAATTGTAATAAAAATGCCGCAATTAGTAACTGAAAATACTTTATATTGTAAAATATGCTCAAAAGTTAAAAAAGATATTTTGTTTTTCATCTTTTTTCAGTGGCATATTGCAACAGGAACAAGGGCGTTATGAAGAAGCTTTACAAAGCTACAAATTAGCAATCCAATTCCGTCCCAGACTCGCCAGTGAGTATCAGTTTATCCAGCATAAATAAAAACTTAAAATAAGAAAGCAAATATGCTTTCAGAAATTTTATGAAATTATAGTCATTTAATTATTCTGAATATTTTAAATTTTGCTTTACGAAATTTGCTAAATTTGTTTTTATCAATAGTTATGAAAAGTACTATTACAATTGAGATTTTGCTTACAAATTTCTACTTGCTTTCTCTTGTTCACTGAGGTTTTGATAATAAGGTTATAAGGTATCTCTCCCACCTTCTTCGCATGCCTTCGTGGTATAGTAGTCAGCACGCTGGGCGCGTTTTCATGCCTCCTACTGTCTCATGTCTCATGTTTCATGTCTCCTGTTTCCAAATACCTAATGTCTCTACAGTGGCGCCCGAATAAAAAAAGATGGTGGATGATGATTCTCCACCACCGAGATTTGGCGATTGGCTCCCCTGAACCCAGTCGCTCTTTAAAAGGCGGAGTTTATAAGGTATTTCTCCCACCTCGTTCGCATGCCTTCGTGGAGTAGTGGTCAGCACGCTGGGCACCTATTCCAGAGGTCCGCGGTTAGAGTCCCGGGCGAAGGCGTTGCTCATTTTTCATGTCTCCTGCTTCGAAATAAACTAATGACTCTACAAGGTTTTGTTTTGAACCCTTCAGACCCACCATTCTTGGATATAGCCAATTTGGGATCATTTCCATTACAGTGGTCAGTCGAGATTCATTGAACACAGTAATTTTTGCAAAGTTTTCACCTGGAGAGAGGTTGAATCCCTGGTCATCCCTCCAGCTTAAGGAATTGCACTGCTTTGATGGAAATGTTTACTTTTGTGTAGGGGAGGGAAGAACAAGCATGTTAGAGAACCGCACACCACTGTGCATCTTTGATGCGAGCACAGTCACAGCTCAGCTTTATAGGGTTCAAGTCCTTGAACCTTATGTGAAACGTTCCTTGAGCGCTATTTGAGAGGACTTTTGTAGATGATAACTAGAGGCCAAGAAAAGTTAAATTGAACCACGATTTTCTAGAGAAAGATAGTACTCTCAGTAAAATATGGCCAACTAAGTTACCGGACCGAAATCTTGTTCAGAAATACGTTTGGGTGCAAAATTAAGAAACGTTGAAAACTATACCTATTTTTAGCTTATTAAACCCCAGAAGAATTGTGCAAATATTCAAGAAAAATAATTCTCTCAGCTTCTTAGCATGCCTTCGCAATGTAATGGTCA
This sequence comes from Stegodyphus mimosarum, assembly GCA_000611955.2. Lineage (NCBI taxonomy): Eukaryota > Metazoa > Arthropoda > Arachnida > Araneae > Eresidae > Stegodyphus > Stegodyphus mimosarum. Next base: position 516,902 of record KK120412.1, on the reverse strand, counting down.
GCTCACTCAGCGCGTATTCGAGAGGTACGAAGTTCGAGTCCCGGCGAGGGCACTGCTCATTTTTCAAGTCTTCTGTTTCGAAATAACCTAATGTTTGTATGTTGGCGCCCGAAATAGAAAACGTGGTGGGTGATGAGTATCCACCACCAGGATTTGGCGATTGGGGCCCCCAATCCCCAGTCGCCCTTTAAAACGGGCAAGTATGAGGTATTTATCTCGCCTTCGTGGTGTAGTAGTCAGCACACTCGGGGCGTATTCGAGAGGTCCAAGGTTCGAGTCCCGGTGAGGGCATTGCTTATTTTTCAAGTTTCCTGCTTCGAAATAATGTAATGTTTCTACAAGCATGCACGTGCGTTTCTGCGGAGCTGTAACTGTGAAGAGGTATAATCGCTTGAGAGTTTTTTTGACAATTTGTGTTCTCGTACTTTTTCACGTCATTCGCGGTGTTTCTCGCAAGAGCTGTGTATATTATAAGGTATCACGTTAAATGAGTTGCCACGAATGTATAGGTGACGAAAGAAGAGCAATGTTACATCGCCATCCCCCTCCGAGAACCATCTCGGAGTTGATATATTTCAGCACGATATCGCAATATTGATTTTAGACATCCCTACAGTATTAGCTTTACTGATGATAGCGCGTATATGAAATGACTTTTGAATGGTACATCTCCTTCTTTGTTATAAATGTATATTCATACCAAATTTCATTAAAATCTGCCCATTAGTTTTTCAGAAATTCTTCGTAATATGCAAATTCTCTTAATTCTGCCCACGAGCCCATGTTTCGGTCTTTAAAAAAATCCATTGCACGATGTGAACTTCTCAGGACTCTTTTTGATATTAAGACGTTTGCTTTTAAAAGAATGGATATGTTGCCACAAGCTGTGATAAATAGCCTGATTCATGGTATGAGGGTATCTTGTGAGGCATGTAAAACGTTTGTGCGTGATGGGTACATTCTTATTAACTAGTCCATTTCGGAAATATAAGGTGCCGTGTTTTGGCCGTTTGATGATTTATTTTCATTTTGCAAAACATTTACCCTACGTTTATTTCTTATGATATTTTTGACTGTCTCATAGCACTGGATATCTGCACAAAGTTTCATTAAAAGAATCCAACTAATTTTTAGATATATATATATATATCACGTGTTTTGTATTCATAACCTTAATTTTGGTCGCTAGTATGAACCGTGTTAATTTCCCACAGAAAGACCCTTCTTCTGCAAGGTAATCTTTGAGTGCTTCCGTCAAAAATAATTAACTAACTAATCATATATTTATCCTAAATAGCAGTGTCATTGTTCTTTAGATGCATTAAGGGTTAAAATTAATTAGATTTTACCGTGGATAAATCCTGATTTATTAGCATGTTTTTCGGGAATAATTGCATTTCTTGTATTATTTTATCACTGCATTTTACATTTACTGTTTTGGAGAGAAAACGCACAACGTCTAAAAGATTTCAAAATGTTAAAATATAGAAAATCTTTCTAATTTTTTATTCTTATAATTACATAATATTATTAAATTTCCAAGTAAGGGAAATAATCTAATCATTTATGAAGCATAGATTTAATTAAATTAGATTCCAAATATAATTATCTGAAAATGAAATATTTGTGCTATGTTCATTGCCAATAAATAGTTCTCTGCTGAGATAGCTTTCATTTACCCGTCTGTTATGAATTTTAAAAGCAATTGAAAGCAAAGAATTTTCAATTAATTTGCAAAGGAAGAAAAACTGATATAAATTAAGGTATATAACTTTTAAATCAGTTCATAACCTTCGGGCATTTTCTGTTTCTTAAATGTTAAAATACTCCATTTATTCTCTTTCGTTCTTAATAGATGGAGAACACTTTATAAATTCCTTTCAAGAATTGAGATTTTGTATTAAGTGCGCGGATGCATATTATATTTAGTATTATTATATTGTGTATTAAGTATATATATAATTATTACTCTGTATATATTAATATATATATATATATATAAACTTGATAAAGTTAAAATAAGTTTGAATACTGTAAAATTTTAAATTCAGCATTGGCGTTTCCTTTGTTTTCATATTTTTCTCTTCACATTGTTTAAAACTCTTTTCTAATTATTTATTTTTTAATATTAACAACTGTGTAGTTTAAATGTGACTTGCATTGCTCCTGAAAACTTTTTTTAAATTTACTTCTTACTACATTTGATTCTGATGTTTCGATTTTAAACCATATTTTTCATATGCTTTGAAATACAAAATAATGATGCACGATTATTAAAAGATGCAGCATTTATGAATCACAAAAATACGGCTTAAAATTTTACTAATGTGTAGTACATGTTCCAGAAATGAAATCAAAGTATTTCCGATAGTCTCCTAATGTGTATATATATATGACTAATCCTAATTATATTCTGCTATTGCAATGGAACGTTCATGTACAGGATGGTCATAAAGAAACTTTACCAACATCTGCACTTCTAGCGTCCGTTCCGGTTAACCGATCGCCATGAGATTGCAAATATAGTTATTCGGAGGTATACGCTCGAGATTCTGGGAATGGCAGTACAGGGACGCACACGGTTACGGTTATAGTTATAGAAACTCGAAAATGTCGAATGGCAACGCCAATTTTTTCCGGTTGCGAAATGTTCAGCGCATGCGAAAACTCTAAACAGCGTTGGAACGGTACCGATATGTCCAAAAACGGAAAAAAAGAGTTCTGAAAACCGGCCAACGAAACACTATCTGGGAGCACGCAGAAAATTTGCATATAATAGAGACAAGATACCATTCACAGAACTGCGATCGCCAGATATTCAATCTAAGAATCCAATAAAATACCAGAAGGGTACGCGAAGTCGTCATTGGGGAACTCGCACATGGTGACAAAATTACTCTTCCTGGAAAAGTTCGCGGGGAATTGTTAAAACTGTATTATCAAAATGGGATGAACGCTACTATCGGAATTGCGTAGGAAGAATGCAGTCAATGACATCGTTTGGATGCAAGATGGTGCACCTCCACACATAGCCAGGTTTGTTAAATGGTCCTGGAACAGCATTCTGGTGATCGCATCATCTCACGCCATTATCCTTTCCCGTGTCCTCCGTGATTCCCGATCTGACGCCTATGGATTTCTGTTTATGGGGATATCTCAAATCCAGAGTTTACCTGCGCAATCCGTGAATTTTGCCGGATTTAAAGGATTCTATACGGCGTGAGATTGTAAATATCCCTTATCCCATGTTGCATTCAGCGGTATTGTCCACTGTCTCCCGATGCAATGTACACTTGTCTGTGATTTTCCCCATGTGGAAAATGTTTGATCTAAATAAAGGTATTCTTTAGTGTGATATGTATTGTCATCAGTGATCGGTGTCTTGTGTCTGTCATATGCAAATTTTCTGCGTGCGACCAGAACGTATTTCGTTGGCCGGTTTTCAGGACTGTTTTTTGGGTATCACAACACGCCAGTTTTTGGACATATCGGTACCGTTCCAACGCTGTTTAATTGGACCTGTTACCAACGCTGTTAACAATTAATTGGACCAACTTTTGTACAGATAACTGCTGTAATTCGTTTGGGTGAATATTTTTCGACCGGAAAAAGTTGGCGTTGCCATTCGACATTTCGAGTTTCTGCAACTATAAGTATAACAGTGAGCGCCCCTGTATTGCCATTCACAGGATCTCGAGCGCATACCTCCGAATAACTATATTTGCGATCTCATCTCGATCGGTTAACCGAAACGGACGATGTTGGCAACGTTTCTTTATGACCACCCTGTATATGATAAGTTATGATCATATAGTTTGCGTAAATCCTTCATGGTGTTGCAATTTTCACAAATATTAGTGTATATTTCTTCCTGCACTTAAATACAAGAACCTGATGTTTCGTTTTTAAACCATTTTTTTCATATGCTTTCAATCACAAAATAGTGTTGCAAGTTCATTAAAAATACAATATTTATGTATCATAAATATATGGCTTAAAATTCTCTTAATGTGTACTACATGTTCTAGAAATGAGTTCAAAATTTTCTGATATCCTCCTGCCGCTCATGCAATGGAACACTGATATATATGATATATATATACACTTACTTAATAACCTTAGTGAGTGAATAAGGGGGTTTTAGGCATGTGGAGATATATTTTATTCCGTGCAAAATTAATTAATGAAACAATCATAAGTTATTTGCCAAAAATGTTTTTGTTTTGAAAACTGTGAAGTATACACACACTGGCCAATGAATTAGAAACCTTTGAGATTTAGATTTGAATACATGCTAGAGTATGCAAAATTGTTTTATGACGTGGGTTACTTGTATATAGATGCTAGTATGAATAAGGTATAAGAGTGCTTTTTGCGATGAATGAAGTAAAATGGGAAACACGACAGATCTTTCACCATTTGATAAAGAGCTTATTCTTGGTGCCTGTTTAGCTGGGGCCTCGATTTCGAAGACAGCAAATCTCACTGGGCTCTCAAAAGAAGCCATATCAAAGGTTTTCAAAAGTTGGAATCAGAACCCACAATCTTTCTCTATTTGCCGTACGAGCACAGTTTTCCAAGAGAGTGATCGACGCCGTCTCCAAACGATTGTACAACAGAACAGCGACTCTACTGTGATTCAACTCACAGAGGGCTCTTCCCAACATATTTCAGCTTGAACCATGCTCAGAATTGCAGAGGATTGGAAGGCATAGTCGGGTGCTTGTGAAACCACTCATTTCTACCTGATATGCAAGAATGTGTTTGCAGCGGCGTCAAGAGGAAGACACTGGACATATAAGGATTGGAAACGGGTAATGTGGTCGAATCACGCTACACCTTATTTTGCACAGATTGAAGATGTCGAATTTGACAAGAACCCCATGAAGCAATGACTCCATCTTGCCTTACCCGCACTGTGCGAGGGGCTGGTGGGAGTACCATGGTATGGGGCATAGCTTGTTGGCATAGATTGGTGCCCTGGTGTTCCTTAAGGGTAAATAAACAGCCATGAAGTACCTAAATATACAGGCAGATCAACTGCATCCTGCAATGTGTATTTTTATCCTGATGTCTACGGATACTTCACGCACGATAATGCAACTATACATCGTGCCAGAAGTGTTCAAAATTGGTTCGCTGAACATCAGTCTGACTTCCAACACCTTCCCTGGCTACCGCATAGCCCGGATCTTCACCCCATAGAAAATGTGTGGGATATGGTGGAAAGACACATCCGACAGCATTCTCCTCTTCCATCTAATTTACAGCATCTAAAAAGCTGCATAGCCATTGCATGGTATTCTCTGGACGTAAATGCATTCCAGAAGCAGACAGACTTCATGCCCAAACGAATCAGAGCAGTTATCCGTGCAAACGTTGGTCCAATTAAATATTGATCTTGGGTTTCTGACTCATTGGCTAGTGTGTGTATTATCGAATGTGCCCCCCAATGAAATTTAAAAAGTTTTTTTTAAAATTAAAAGTGTTTTATGGGAATGTCTCTCCCAATGCAGGTAGTTCTCGATGTTTTTTTTCGGCATTTATTCAATAAACCTTAAAAAGCGAAATTCATCTTTAGCTTTTAGAATCAAAGGCACGAGAATGTATAGATTTGTAATGCCATGTCATTACAAAATTACACTAAGCAAACAATTCAAAATTACAAAGGTGTTACCGTGTACTGCAAGATCGTGCATTCACCGTCGGTACTTAAATCTTTCTAATCTCTTAAGTTTGAAAACTGAAGTCTAAAACATTCAGATTGCAGAATAAAAACTAGTACATATTAACGAGAATATGTCTTTAAATTTCAACGTCTTTACAGTAATCATTACCCTTTGAATTGCATGTCTAAAGAAAACGCCCTTATTCTTTCGGAAACTAAGATTGTCTTGACATTTAAGAGAACATGGGACGTAGGAGATTAAACATCATTAAGAAACTCTTCCCGCTCAAAAGAGTTATTTTTATTCTGCGATATATTAAGGTGAGACGTGTAATCGAGATAAAGAAGAAATTTAACCATTGGCCAAACTCTGCTTAATGTTCTTCCATTAAAAGTTTGAATAATACTGATGTTACTATCTTTTATGCCCCCAAGATGTTACTTAATTTGGCATAGAGAACGTAATACGACTGGGTTTTAAATTAATAATTTTATTATTCCTGTATTAAGTTTATAGTACAGTGGTGTAGTTTATAATACTCTCGAAATAAAGCAGATTTTCATCTCCAGCTTGCTAGACTGCTGGCACTCAGAAAAAACGATGGCGAGAATATCGTTTCTCCGAGTTTTTAATTACTCTCTCTCATTTTTGTGGGGGGGAGGTAAGTGACCTTGACTTTTTCGAAGACCCAGAAAAGAATTGTGGAAAGTTTAGTTACGAGTTTAGTTTCGATAGTTATAGTAGTGACTGAATTATTAGAGGATAAACACACAGACCTTCTTCTTTATATACTTATATAGACTGCAAGTCCTATATATTGTTGCGTGCGTACGGGTTTATAATGGATTGAATGCACAAGTCGTTAAAAAGTTAATAAAATTTATTCTTTTCGCAGGAAAAAAACGAAATACTGAAATATTTCCTCAGAGATATTCGTAAATTATCACAATATCTCAAACGTTAAACAGAACTCAATTCAAAACAGATAAACTAATTCTATCTCAGAGCGAAATCGCTTCAATCAATAACAGCATTAAGTAAACAAACAGCTCGCTTAAAACAGCTACAACTACAACTGAGATGAGGTGTTTTAATTCGGCTTTTGTAAGCTTTTTAATTATTTACTAGAATATTCTGGTAAAACCTCGATTTTTATTACAGTTCTAAATAAATAGATAAATAAATACAAAATCCGTAACAATATGTTACTTCCCTTGAGGGATAGAGAAAGGCCCTGTCTAATTTCCACCTGTGTTTCATGCCTAGCGAAATGTTATGCTTTCATAAGACATTTCGTGATTAATTTTCTTTCAGTCAATCTTTCATGAAAACCTTCCTTCCCTAGTAGATAGCCTTCAGTTTCTTTTCCGTCATGTTTTTACCCTCAGGTTGTTGTTTTTCCTCATGTTTCACTTACTTAATTGCTTCGTTTAATATACGTATCTATATAATCGAGATGTTTTATTTTCCATCACCTAACCGTTTGCTGATTAATTATTAAGTTAACGAACTAATCAAGTACTTGTTTTCCCTTCACTAATATCGTCTAGTGATGAATCACAGAGAGAGGGATTCTGAACTCGAAGAGAGGGTAGAAATGGTGTTAGGTTTTTTCATTTTTAAGTGTTTCTCTGCCTCACTAGATGGAGCCAGTGGTTCTACTAGTGAGAGAAAATTTAAATCTTGTTTCTTTTTCTGTCTTAATAGACACAGTGAATTTCAATTTGGGTTCGTGCGAGTATGGGCGTGTAAGAAAAGTGCAGAGTTAGGCATTCTGGCCCATCAGTACATTTTACAGCCATTAATAAACCAACCTCTTCATTGTTTAATATGATGTATGAATCAAAATGAGGTATCGAAAAATAAGTTGTGTTTCCGGGAAGAAGATTCTTTTATCAACCGAGACATCACTTTTACAGTCCCTGCATACAAGAAAAGGTAATGCAGTTTTTAAACCAGATTAATAATAGATCCTGCATACGTCAGTGGATGTTGACAATTTCGATCAACAGTAGTTGATTAATTACAAATGGTTTCAAACATCGGCGATTTACTAGAAGGATGAAATTATAGAGCCAGTCTGCGAGGAGGTCGGCTTCGTCTCACTTGAGGAGCTTTGTTTCAGGACATAATACTGGGAGGTCCATGTTTGACCAATTCGTTCCTGAATTTAAGAGAACATTGTTCTATTGAAATAAAACTAGCCTTAATACTAATTTAGAATTTAGCTATTTCAAGTTTAATTTAATGCAGACATTCCAAAGCAATTAATCATAGGCAATGTTCATATTTATTAGCCATGAATTAACTTCTAATTACACTACAGATCTAAATATGTAGTTAAAGTTTATGGACAAAGAATAAAAAATACCACAGCGTTTAGCTGTGTAATAAAAACTTTTTATTCCTGGAAAAAGAATTGAGTAAATCAACAGAACATTTCGGAAATATAACTCATACAAATTACTAAGCTTTCGGTTATCCCCAGAAAACATAAATTCGCTGCTGCCCTATGCGGTCAAGGTGGAATTGCTTTTTATCAAATCGAACATTCTGAAAATTATGACTGATATGCGTAACTCACAGCTGGAATAGTGATCGATGCTCACATACTTAGTCATACGTGAGCGAAGAACCAATGAGAAGAGTTTAAAATGTCTCTAGTCATGCTAACCCAACGGCCTGTCTTTACTGTCTTGGAAATCGTATTTTTTATGTCCCATAAAGTAACGAAATGTGAATGGTGGTCCTCTTAATGCTCTGCCCCCACGGCCCACTTTCGTCGCGTAATTACGTCTCGAAAATATTTTTATTGCATCCACTTGTGTTTTCGGTAATATAATGTCTTCGGGGCCTTAACAGCCTCACATTCTCATAAAATATATACGGACCGTGAATTCTGGCAACAAAACCATAGAAGGAGTTTCCTAGGACGAAATTTCTAAGTTTCATTTTATTACCCAAGAGTTAAAACTTAGTTCTTTTGAGTATCTTTATCAGAATAATGTTGAAAAACTGAAGAGAAATCATTAAAGGTACGCAGTTTCTTTATTTGAAATGAAATGGGGTCCTTCTGTGCATAAATCTCTTGAAAATCAGTGAAATAAAAATTTATGACTTTCCTTGTTTTGAAAATTGGGTTGAATATGTTTTGCTATAAGTTTTTCTAGCATATTTTCTTCCGGTACTGCTAACGATAAACTATAATCTATAATTTTCATCTATATCATTTTTTGCTGGATTCTCACCTAAAATTCATTTCGCATGTGTTTTTTGCAATGCTTACCTTGCTTTTTTCATCATTATTCGTTGTTTTCAGTTTACCTTAATTACATGGAATACGTTTATAATAATAATCCAAAATGTCTCCTGAAATGATTCTTCGATTTTCATTTTTTAATTCGCTTCAAATTTTGTGAAAAAAGTGGGAATTCAACATTATTTCAAACAGTTGTGAGGTTTCCTCTTTAAATCTTTAGTTCTAACTTCAAACCCCACGAACACTTAACAAGCGAATAATCGCTTAAGTGTGAACAGAACACGTGAGACTTAAAAAGGGTTTTAAACCCTCTTTCAGTCTTACGTATTCTGTTCACACACTTAAGCGATTATTCGCTTATTAGTGTTCGTGGGGTTCTGAGCTAGAACTTTTGATTTAAATAGATGAACCTCACACAGTTAAGGATGTCATATTCGTTTTCCGTTCTTTTCAAGTCTTCTGATTCTTCATATTTTAACGTTCTCAACAAACTTGACTTTTTGACGTCTTAGTTATCCACTCTTTAATCTCACATCACATAACTTTATGAGGTATTTCTCTCGCCTTCGTGGTGTACTAGTCAGCATACTCGGCGCGTATTAGAGAGATCCGTGGTTCGAGTCCCGGCGAGGCATTGTTCATTTTTCACTTCTCCAGCACAAAAAAAAAAAAATTCCTAATAACTGTACAGTGGCGCAGATGATGATTTTCCACCATCAAGATTTGGCGATTGGGTCCCCTAATCCCCAGTCACCCTTTAAAAGGGGGAGTATATAAGGCATTTCTCCCACCTTCTTAGCATGCTTTTGTGGTGTAGTGGTCAGCGCACTCGGGCGTATTCGAAAGGTCCGTGGTTAGAGTCTTGGCGAGGGCATTGCTTATTTTTCATGTCTTCAGCTTCGAAATAACCTAATGCTCTACAACCTGAATTCACATTTTCTGGGACGCTGAAGATCAAGTGGTGAGTCCTCGAAACATTTCATCGGGATTCTGTTCCTAGCGGCAACTCCGACAATGGCCGAGTGGTTAAGACCCATGAATACTGGAAGTACGACCTAAATTCAATCCCAGGTGAACGGGCTGGCTGCTTGGTTGCTTTTCGCGGTTTTTCTGCTTTTTACGTGAATACGAATCAGTTTCCTTTTGCATGTCTCCCATGAAGGCATTTTTTTTCCCGAGGCAGATGGCCCTTTTGTACTCTGTCATATTCCAATAACTTAGCCTAACCTGTTCCTGGGAACTGAAGAATAGTTTGCATTAAAGATTAGTTGTTTTATCTATGTGTAATCTAAGTGGCTGTTAGTTTTTCTCAAAATTTCCTCACAATGACGTTTTTATAACCAACCATAACCAAAATATATATTTTTATATATATTTTTAGGCAACCTGTCATGCTTTGTTACCACCAATTAATCAAACACCCAGTTCCATGTGCAACTGCAAACGTGCCAATCTCATTTAGAATGTTCTCCGCGAAAGCTCTCAGATGCCTACTAGGCAGTGCTCTTCTTCTTTGTTCAGTACCAAACAGTTGAATGGGTTATCTCGAATAGATGTATTGGTCTTTCTTCGATTTCGGCCCACCAGCGGCAGAGCGGTAAAGTCACTGAACACTGGTAGTTCGGTCCGAGGCTAGAATTTTGGCGAACCGGCTGGCTGCATGAGCGTTTCCGTAGCTTTTGCACGTGTTACATGTATAAGAGCCAGTTTCTTTAGAAAGACATCGACGAAGGCATCCCTTCCCAAGGTAGACAGCCCTCGTGTGCTTTGCCGTAATCAAGTAAATCAAACCAAACTTTCTTCAATGTCCTCCTGACCCGATGTGAATGTAACTCAGTGTCTCTTTCAAAGTCTTCCACAAAGGCATTCTTTGATTTATGCGAATGTCCTATCTCTTTTGCCATGGTAAATTATACGAATCCATATGATGTCATCCCATCCCTGGCTACAGTGAATAATCCAGTCATCCATTTCTATAGGTAACTGAGTCCGTTCCAGGCAGCTCACGAATTGTGCAAAATAGCAGTAGTTTGTTCCGTCTCAGTTTCTTCACTTCTTTGGCTTATTTAATTAATTATATATGATATATTATTGGATTCGTAAATTACAACTTCATAAATTAAGTGCGTTCATTTTACTTATTTTTCCTGTGATTCATATTTTAGATGATCTATCATTATAAATGATTCTATTAACCTTGCTTTTCATCGTCATGCATTATTTATCCAAGTTTTGTAAAGTTTTCATTCCAAGCGCTAATACTATAAGCTTCCGGCGTCCTGAAAGAAAATAGTTTAGGGAACTTTGAGAAGTTCAATTTGTATTTACATGGCATTCATTTTAAATAAGACATTAATTTATAATTTATGCAACAAGAACAGAACGGCTAATAAATCTGGCAAGAAGTTTGGAAAATTATGTACAAATAATTGTATTTATGTTCAAATAATTGTATTTACAAATAACTGCATTATTGAAATTGGGAAAATTATGTACAAATATACGTTTGAAATCTTTCACTTTTTATGTTGCATTTATATGGTTTTAAATTCCTCTCTCTTAAGCTTCTTATTTTCTCACTTCTTAATTATTTTAGCTACCTTATTCCCATGCTGTTGGATTTTTAAACTTTTGCTAATACAATTCTTGCCTTTTAATTTTATTCATTTCTAACCTTTATTTCTCACAAATGTTTTAATTTGCTCTACTGAAGATTTATTTACCGAAACAACGTTTATTTGTTGTAGTCAAAAATTATAACTCTTTGTTCACCCCAATACATTAAAGAATTTACCATAAAACCATGCTGTATGTTTATTTGTCAAAAAATATGCGTGTACATTTCGGAGCCATGTTGCCTTGGAAACCCCTCAGATGTTTTCTGTTATTGTACCTTCTTAAAGGAAGCCTATTTTACCGTTAAGAAGTTCTTTCATAATTCTTTATTATGCCGATTATTTCCTAAGACTCAAAAACAAATTGCGGTGACGATAATGGTATCGATTTTACAAATGTCTTGGAGAAAGCTGCAATGGATTGACGACGGTTCTTTGCATTGTAATAACTTCGAGAGTCTTTAGAGCGTAGTTAGAAAGATGACACTCAAAGACAGACGTAGCCGTAAATTCCACACGTAATATTATTCCTCGGAAATTAATTCTTAGGAAACATATTATTTTTCATTGCCTATCATCATTATGGTTCCGCTGTGGATCTCACAGTTTTGTACATATTATATTTTTAGAACAACAGATAGAAGCTAAGCAACAGTATAGTTAGTATAGTATAGTAGTTAGAGGATGCAGACAGTATAGCAGTTAGAGGAGCCTGCTGCGATACCGAAGAGCCCGGGTTCGAATTCCGGAAAAAGCATGGATGTTTGTGAACTTATATTGTTTGTGCGGCATGGAGGCACTCTAAATATGTGGCGAGCGGAAAGTCCTCTCAAGAGGTTGGTGGTAGAGTAAGAGAGCTGGGAGATCCTCGGAATGCTCCCATTAAAAATTTGCGGGGGGTGGCGTACCTGCGAGAAGTCGCACTGTCACCTGTATGGTGCTTAAGGCTCTTGCCAACGACAGGCACAATCTTCCTCTCGCTACGATGAATTTCGTGGACTTATTCCGATGTTACTGTCACAGAAGTGAGTTAAGTCGTAACACCGAAGCTATAAGAGAGCTAAAAGCAAAAGTATGCAGTTATCTTATATGGCAACCTATATAGGTTTCGCATTAGTTACGTCATCAGCGTTGTTAAGTCATATGTAGGGATTGATCTGGGAATGACGTGCTCGAGAGAAACTTTGATGAAGATGCTAGGAGGGAGCATATAAAAATCTAAAGAAAAAAATGTAGAGCTGTTTCTGATTAAATTAGTAATTTATTAAAAATTTATTATCTTATTTTAGATTTTACATATTAGATTTATTTTCTTATTTTATATTTTGCATATATGCATACATACATACACATATATGTACATATATACACGGACACAGACAATGTATGTACACTGCGTTTAAAAACGAAAAAAAAAAAAGTGGAACTGTTTTATATCTCCCGTTTTAGTTGACCGATCTATGAAATTCAACTTGCTGTTTTCATACTATATTGTATTTATATATAGCATTTGTATTTCGACACAAAACCGGACTTTTCTGATGCGACAGGCCGACGTTTTTCAATATTTCTACTGTACAACTCAATATACTTTTTTATGCGACTCTTTTTTTTCTTTTTTTAAGTAAGTAAGTAAGTAAATTTCGAATACGCAAAGGGAAGTGCGGTAAAAAGTTTTGCAAGCTGGTCTTTAAGTCTGCAGAAATTGTGTAAGGGGTTAAAAAGCATAAAAAAGTATAAAAGTAAATAAACCAAAGGTAGAAATTTTCCACTACCTTGCTGTTTCCCAGGAGAAGAAACATCACTAAACAAGTCTGCAAGAAACTGTTCACTCGTTTGGATAGTCTGAGTAAAGTATTAGCAACCAAAGGGATATAACAATAAATAAAGAGAAGACACGAAAAACTCTATTGTCCCGTTGTGTCACACTTTTTGGTTAAGGGACACTAAATAAAATTGCATGAAGTAAACTCGGATGACTGGAAGAAAAAAGATATTAATGTTAAAGAATTCAGTGCATGCACAATTTCATTTTGTCTTAGAGTGTCTAAGCTTCTGGTACACCTAATTACACACCAAAAAAAGATATTTCTGTAACTCCCATTGTACTGGGTCGACTAATTTCCGTTTTTCATGTCTCGAAAGCGCGACTTAGGTTATATATTAGATTTATACATAGCATTGTTCTGATAAAAATGATCAATTTTTCTGATTTTATCAATGATATGATTGATGTTAATTTTATCAATTTTATCAATGATAAAAAAATTTGACTTTTTATGAAAAGACATACCGGTTTTTTTTTCATATTACATTCTCCGACTGAAATTATGCCCAAATATTAAACTTTTTGAAATTTGAGGAGAAACTTACTGAGACATTTAAAAAATTATCTTGGCACACTTTTTTTCAATTTGCATCAGTTCACTTGGCGAAATTCTTAATTTATTGCAACCTGTTTTCCTTTCCCTTTTTTCATTGCGCACGAGGTGAAAAAGAGGTGCATTTTGCATTGCTTCAAATAAATTTAACAAAGTGCTTAAAGCACGTTTGGCGTTATTATCGCTTATAACAAATATGCCAAATTTCAAATATATAAACTCTCGTATATCTTTGAAAATTTGAATTAAAAAACTGTAGTTTTTTTGCAGGTGTGCTTATAAATAAATACTCTTCATTCAGAAGATGGTAAAAATTTTATTTTCCAAAAAATTTATAGAAATTGCTTAAGAATACAAATTTCAAAAACAAATCGGAAAATATCTGCGAAATTTATTTCGATTGAACCTAAATTTCGATTTGTGAAAGTGAGAATTAAGTAGGTTTAATTTAAAAAAAGAGATATTGAAAAATACATGCCATATTCAATGAATGTTGAGGAGCTAAACCTTTCAGAGTTAATTTTTTAAAAAATACTCGAGCAGTTTCAACAAAATGTAGCGTCATATTTAGCACAATTTCAATCTTAGAATCGAAATATGGGAAAAATAGGTATGTTATTTCAGAAAAAAGCCGATTTTGTGTCAGAATACCTATGTTGCAACAATGTTATATACTATAAATTTAAATACTTCCTAAGTCGTGCTTTCGAGACATGAAAAAGGCAAGTTAAATTTCGTGAATTGGCTAAATAGAAATAGGAGATATAGAACTGTCTCCTCCTTTTTTGGTTTAAGATGTATATATGCATGTTATATATATGTGTTATAGTATGCTAATAATTATAATTATGAGAAGTTTTAATTTAATTGTTTTCTGGATCAATTGATCTGCCAGTTACTTTTGCGTTATGATTAATAAATTAATTGTTTCCCTTTTTCGGAATAATGAATGCAAAAATTGATTCATCAGTTTTAAGAAAAATATGTGATGTTATAAGTATTAAAACGTACGATAATAATGCAGTAAGAGAGAAGTCCTGAAGTCTATAATGTTTTTCTTTTTTGCTTTTCAGTGGCTCATCTGAATTTAGGCTTAGTCCTAGGCATTCTGGGCAGAAAAGAAGAAGCTGCAGAGGTTAGCGCGTTAAATTTTAAACCTGTTGCTTACGAAGCATTGTAAAAATGTATACATATTTTCTGTAATTCTGTGTTATAATTAAGGGGACGGTGGACTTTAAAAATAAGTTTTTTAAGTTTTTGTGTTTTCAGCAAGAAATTTTAGTCATATACATATTATAACATCATTTTATAAAATACATGTTCAAAATTCCAATTTATTTTAAATTAAAAATTTTTAAAACAAATAATTAATTATTTTAATTAAAGATTTAAAATGCTCCTTGCACTCTAATTATCAGTATTTTTTCCTAATTTTTCCTTTAAGTTAGTTATAAAGACTTGACAAAAGTTTTTGTGTATCTGTTATTGAATATGAGGGAGCAGAAATTTTTAAAAAGGATATTTGTGAATTTATATCTAGTTTTCGGAAAAATGTCAGCTTTTGTTAAACATTATAACAAGTTTAAACTTCTTAATAACCTCATATCCAAAAATGAATGCACAGAACTACGGTAACATATAACAAGATAGTTTCGTCCCAATATCATTCATTTTTAACTAAAAATGTGACGAACTGCGAAAACATTTGTTTTGAGAAAACCGGACTTCTTCAAACTTACCTTTAATACATGGTCATGAGAAACAGCAAATTAACTTTAAGTATGAATTTGCAAACGCTAGATAACATTGTCGTATCATTTACTATTTTTAATCTTATAATAATAAATATGACAAAAATAAATATCCCAAATTAGTATGTGATTCGAAGTTGTAGGTAGAAACAATTTATGCATGATATCCAATGAAACTGGCGCCCAACCGGTATAGTGGTTAGCGTCGCTGACTGCCGTGCCGAAGGGCTCGGGTTTGAATCCCGAAGAAGGCATGGATGTTTGTAAATGTATAGTGTCGGTGCGGCATGGCGGCACTTTAAATATGCGGCGAGCCGAAAGTCCTCTCGTGTGGATTGGTGGGAGAGGAGAGGGGCGGGAGACCTCTGGATTCCCCCTGCGGGGTGCTTTCCTCAAAATTGGGGTTGGAAAATAGAAGTCCATCCTCTCTTGGGAGCAGGCTTTGGCAATCTTTCTTCCAGGTGGTCATGGACACGACAGCAACATCCGATGAAACTTCTTAATTCACCCTCAACATATGTTTTACCTTCATTTGTTAAGTTTACATTATATTTTAATGCTTTACAATATTTCTTTACTATTTCTGTTTGTTTTTTTGTCCCAAGCAACTAAACTTCTCTTTTTGCTTTGGTTCAAGCGAGGTTAATCACGCTTTTCTGCAACGAGTAGGGAAAACAAGTGCGTTTTCTCCTGTTCTACGCGTATAGCATTTACATAACCAAAGTTAAATTACTAGTTGTCATTACTGACATTTGTAGCCTTTTTTCAGAAATAAACACTTATTTTGGACGAATATATAAATTATAACATCAGTAAATAACTGCTGAAATAAGTTTTCTTTAATATTTTCTTTAAAATTTAAAGGACAAAGTTTACGCTGTTCACATTTTAAATGCTTGTAACTTCTTTAAAAACTGAAATATTTGAAGTCGGTTTTTTGCATACGATGTAGTTACATATATGGAATATTACGAGAGTGAAACAAATTCAATATTTTGGTTGATTTTTAGCTATTTTATAAAGTCTACCGTCCCCTTAATACA
Source organism: Stegodyphus mimosarum (assembly GCA_000611955.2). NCBI lineage: Eukaryota > Metazoa > Arthropoda > Arachnida > Araneae > Eresidae > Stegodyphus > Stegodyphus mimosarum. The sequence continues at coordinate 500,184 of KK120412.1, read as the reverse complement.
AAATTCTGTTTTATTGATTTGCCATGAGTTAATGATTTTCTTGATAATTTAGGTATATCGTCACTGTGCGGAACTTGATAGCAGTGGTTTGAAGGATCCGAAAATGCATGAAACGACAAAAATCTCGGCTTTATTTAATCTAGGCAGACTATATGCTGACGATGGATCATATAAGGTGAGGAAAATATTTTTACTCCAAAGGGGCTTTGTCCCTGAAGGACTATTGTTTTCGTTTTGCGTTGAATCACTATAAACGGCTGTATCACTTTTCAAACTGTTGTTGCCACCAAAAGTTATCGCCTAGTATTATATTTAAAGAAATTAAATAAAGAAGAATCTGCATAAATGTATGTATATTTCTCCAAATGTGGTAAAAGAACGGTACCTAGAGCCATCTAATTTTGAATAACGTACGTTTCCACCTGAATATGCGCATCTGGAAGCCCCAATTTGGAATTTGTTTTATTATCTATTTCATATTTTATAAAACTTAAACGAATTTTTGATGAACAAACTCGGCGATTTAAAAGCGAGCAATGGCAACACTCTACGGGGGAGAAAAAGCCTTTTTATCTCCAGCGCGCGGAACTGTGTATCGGAAATTCTAAAGATATGCTCATTTTAAATTATTTTGCGGTATTTCTGTTGAACTGATTTTTATGGTTTAAGTGCGCAGAACAAGATATTTAATAAATAAGGGTACCATGCAAAACGTTAAGAAACGTAATTTAAAATCCTTTGGACGTAATTTAAAATCTGAAGCCTTTCAGATTTTTTTAAATTTTAATTTATATATGTTACCGTTAAAGTATATAATGCAGTTATTTCATAGAATATTTAGTTATTCCATGAAATTACTGATCGTCTCCGTTAAAGTGCGTAATATGTTAATAATTTGACATTTTAACTAGTTATTCTATGAAATAACTAGGTATTCCATAAATTAACTAATGAGAGACAGTTAAAGTGTAAAATAAACAATTTATCTAAAATGAAATAACTAGGTATTATATAAATAAACTAATGAAAGACAATTAAAATGAAAAAGAAGCAATTTGTCTAATTTATGCGGCGTATAAATGGTATTTATGGAAACGTACCATAAAATCATTTGTTACAACGAGGATTACTAAAATGACACTTTTAATTACAAAGAACGTTATTTCTAAAACAAAAACATTTTTTGTTGACACACTGGGTTTTACATGAACATTCCATATTGTTAAACGAAACGTAAATGTACCTTATACTAAATAGCGAGATATGTGATATAGATTATTTTACACTTTAACGGGCTGCAGATCGTTATTCTATGAAATAACTAGTTAAACCATGAAATACAAGAGAGTTTTACACTTTAACGGACGCGATCAGTTATTTCATGGAATAACTAGGTATTCTATAAAATAACGGATTTCATACTTTAACGGTAACATATATATTTTATCCCCATTAAAAGTAACTATTTCAAGCGAAAATACAATAACTCTTACAATAATATTTAATTATAACTTTGTATTTTCCAAAAAGTGACACATGTATAATGATTAACAATTTTGAAATTGAAAACATTAAAAATATGCTTTTTTTTAAGCAAACTCATATAAACTTTGTTTACACTAATCAATATTCACTGATTAAATAAAAACTTGTGAGCTGTTTGCTTAGCTCCTATCTATGTGCTCGTATTCAATTGATATTCCAATAATTAAGTTTCTGTAGACGTAATGCAAACTTTGTTTAACTTCTTGTAGCATATAAAATATAAAATAGCAAAAAATAAAACTAAAAGAAAGGGAAAAATCTGAAAGGATTCAGATTTTAATGTCGTACCAGAAGTTTTGTCAAGTCTTTTTATTATGTAGCTGAGCATCGCAAGTTACAGACTGCCTCTTAGACACACTCCTGCAAACACAATTTTTTTGTCTTTTTAGTTTTATAAGGTATTTTACCGCCTTCTTCGCATGCCTTCGTGGTGTAGTGGTCAGCACACTCAACTCGTAACCGAGAGGTTCGTGGTTCGATTCCTGACGAAGGCGTTGCTCATTTTTCACCTCACCTGCTTCAAAATAAGCGTAATGTCTCTACAAGTGACACCCGAACTAAAAGGTGGTGGATGATGATTCTCTACCACCACGATTTGGCGATTGGGGCCCCTAATCCACAGTCGCCCTTTAAAAGGGGAAGTATGTAAGGTATTTCTCCCACCTTCGTGGTATAGTGGTCAGCGCACGTAACCAAGAGGTCCGTGGTTCGATTCCCGGCGAAGGCGTTGCTTATTTTTCACAACTCCTGCTTCCAAATAAACACCAAATGTCTCTACAGCTTTACTATTAACCATTGCTTTCTTCGTACGTACGCCACATTAAATTAAAGAGCAAAATGACAAAGTATTTAAAAGTAGCATATCTTTAGAAATCCTGATATAATATTAGTAGTTCATTTTTCTATTTTTCAGTCCTTTCTCAGTTTATTATAACATTTCCTTCTAAGAGGACTTAAACTCTTTTTAATTTTTTATTGCTAACATTTTGTGTGTTTACTTACCAACTATCAGTTAAGCCTCATAAAATTCAACTGCAAAATATTTAAAAGCTTCATATTTAAAAATTAGACATGATGATAGAGTGTTAGGAGATGTCATTCTTTTATTATTTTCGCTATGTTATTTCTTTTAAAAGCTATTTTGACATCCAGCTGCCTAAAATAGGTATCATTAAAAAAAAAGGTATTTAATGGTAATCTAGATAGTGTAATTTCATAAAAATTTTTAATATTTAATGATTAGATATCTCATGATTTTAATGCGTTTTTAATTTAAATCATTCATATTAGAAAGTAGAAAAAATGTTTTTAAGAACTATCTTTACTGATTTTAAATCACTTCATTTATTACTCAGTAAACTTCCAGCTTAAGTGTGAAACACCTTACTGTGTGGTAACAAGCTAGGAAGTGAAAGGTAGAAGTATTTTTATTTTCGGCATTGGCAACAAATTTCGGTTTTAAAAAATTTCAACAAATTTTTCAAAAATTTCAACAGATTCGGTTATTTCTTTCAAATAACCGAATCTGTTGATTAAAATTGAAAGTTAAATCTCTTACATTTTGCCGAATGGCAAAATTCTTGCCCTCTAGAGATAAAAATATTTTTATTTCGATGAGTGTTGCCACTTCTCGTTTTCAAATCATTTTGTTAAACAAAAATTCGTTGAATTTGTACAAAATATAATTACCAATTATAAAATAAATTAAAAACAATTTCGATATTCAAAATTCGGGCTTTGAGGTTGAGTATGTTCGTGTGAAAGATTGTGTATATTTAAAATTCTATGACTCGAGTTGCTGCCCTTTTCTACAGTGCGAGGAACATACATACATGCTTACATACATACATACATACATACAGATTCATTATTTAATATTTTATTCAATAATGCATCACGATAACATTTATGGCAACAGTTTGAAAGTGGTCTTGACAAAAGAAGTGCTCAAAAATGGCGTTTAAGCAGATTTTGACTTTTCAGAAAAGCCTCTTATGAGTTAAATTAAGAAAAGTTAAAATTTAATATACTAATCTAATTTTCTGTGAAATTCAAAGAATTTTTGTTAAAAACAGCTGCTCCAAAATTCTCAAGAGACTGTGCAGTTTCCGTTATTTATTATTTAATTTAGCGGCTTTGGAGAAAATATATAGAACTTCATTCATAATATTTATTACATGAAAAACCAATTACTGAGTTCCCTCTTTGACGTATTCGAACACAGCTCAGTTCGAAAGATAATTTATTCACCTTTAATTGCGGTAAAATACCGCGATATGTGTCACTAGAGAGGGTAATGTATTTATTTATTATCACCTTGTATACTTTGTTAGGAAATATATTCTGTTAACATAAAAGTATATTATGGTAATAAGGTTATCGAAATACTTTTCTTTTACTATTTCCTTAAAAATTGTCTTGTCTCTTTCGTCGCCAAAATCTTTCATTATTAATACTCTCATTCGTGTATGATGCCATTCAGAGTGGAAGAAAATAGAAAGAAATTTGAATTTATCTTTCAGATTTTGATTAAATCGCTTCTTGCTCGGAAACAAAAACAGTCGTCTAAATTCGAAGCAGTTTTCAGATATTACGTACAAATGAAATATTTCTCCAAGGAAAAATAATTATAAGACATTTTATTGAAGCATTAGTATTAAACTGTTTATCTATAGAGAACATTGCTGGCAATGTCCCACGCAGTAATTTCAGTCTCATGTGTAACAGAATTATTTGTGTAGTATTTGATAAAAATGTGATGCTTCTAAGCATTTGAAATTAACGAATAAAACCATTTGTGGTTGAAATCATTAAAAAAATCGCTTCTCATTTTTTAAATTACCGTTTTTAGTGCCGTATGAATCGTTTAATTTCATTTCTTGTTAAATGTAGTTAGAGTTTTACATTCGGTGTGTAATTTTTATTAAATCTTTTGGCGTATTTAAACTTTTTTTTTCTTTGGAAATGCAAATTTGAAAAGATACGTATTTATTGTTCCAAAATATCGGAAATACTTCAACTTTAACTGCAAAATCATACAAAGGTTTATACAGCTATTAGGTTATTTTGAAGCAGGAGACATGAAAAATGAGTAATGCCGACGCCGGAACTCGAAACTGGACCTCTCTAATACGAGCCGAGTGTGCTACCGTTACACGAAGAAGTCATGCTGGAAATGAGGGAGAAAATATTCCCCCTTTTAAAGGGCGAGTCGTAATGTATTTATTTATTATCACCTTGTATACTAGGTGGTGGTGTTCTGGTGGTGACGAATTAATGTCCACCACCTTATAGTTTCGGCGTCACCGCAGAGTCATTAGGATTTTTTGATGCGGGAGAAGTGAAAAATGAGCAGTGTCCTTGCCTGAATTCGAAACTGGACCTCTCGAATACGCACCGAGTGTGTTATCATTACATCAGGAAGGCATGCTTGAAAAGAAGGAGAAAATACCTTATATATATATATTTGGTCTTATATACTATATACTATGCATATTATATATTTTGTCTTTTAGTTTTACTAATTTTTTGTAAGTTTTTTTTTATCTTTGATGTTTACTTTTGTCTAAATGTTTGTATGTGTCTTTTCGTTCACTTTTATGCTTTTAATTGTTATTAGTACATGATTATTTTCATCTAGTTATTTTATGTTTCATTTATTTTCCTTTGTTGAATTGGACGTGGAGTGCTATGACCATAAGATCAACTTGTTTAGCTAGGTGTGTCGGGGTGCGTCCATTTCTGTACCTTATATGCTCCCCTTTTTAAAGGGCGATTGCGGATTAGGGGAACCAATCGCCAAATGATGGTGGTGACGAATAATTGTCCGCCATATTTTAGTTCGGGCGCCACCGCAGAGTCATTAGAATTTTTCCGATGCGGGACACGTGAAAAAGTGAAAAATGAACAATTCTCTCGCCGGAATTCGAACCTAGACCTCTCGAACACACGCCGATGTGCTGCCGTTACATCATGAAGAAATACTAGAAGGAGAAAGAAAATACTTTATACCGTCTTTTTCCGAAAATAAGACACTGTCTTACTTTCTTTTTTGGTCCAAAATACGCGCTAGGGCTTATTTTCGGGAGAGGGCAAAAATAAAAGTATATTTATACATTTTTATTTAATATTTATTTTACACAGAATACAGAAATTTAAATTTATTCAATTACAGTCATGTCATCTTCTTCTGGAACATCGTCATAAATAAAATTCTGAATTATATTCTGATTTCATTCCAAATCCATTTCCTGTTGAATCATTGTTCCGAATCTCTCATGTCTTGCGATATAGCTATCGTTAACTGAATACTTCTTGTCTAAGTAGCCTGTTCGTAGTGCATTGGAAACATCACTATCAGTTATTTTGTCCAATGAATTTTTTACCCAACTCACAACTTCTTGTAAGCCTGGTTTTACAAAATTACCTCGGTTATTTCTCATTATTCTGTTTTCAATATATTCATAGATTTCCTTCCGCAAATGATCCTTGAATGGTTTATTTATTGCAATGTCAAGTCTCTGGAGGTAACCAGTCATTCCTGCCGGAATCATTATTTGATCAATCTTCCTCTCAGCAAGAAAGTTTTTCATGTCTTTAGCGCGGTGAGTACTGCCTGAATCCCAAACTAGTAAACCTCTATTCTAACCCCTCAACAGTGGTGTCAGCATAAAATCAACCCACTTTCTTATAACTGCTTGGGTGCATCAGGCTTTTTCACTTTCAATGACATAAATTCCTGAAACACGTTGAATCTGGTCTTTTTTGCCTTTAGTGATTAAAAAAGGCGATACTTTCTTGCCATCTAGACGAATCGCCAAAATACAGGTAACACATGCACTATCGTAACCGGTAGAAGGAACGTAAATTGACGAAGAAGCCTTGTGGTGAACTGTCGTTTGAGCTCCTTGGCCTAGGAATACCGCGGGCTCATCTATAACAATCACGTTGGAGAGTTGGTATTTCGAAAAATCGAGTCCATCAACAAAATGCAAGTGCACTCTTAACAACTACATTGTCTTCCAGCTTAAACAATGTTGTTGATATCCTTAGAGACAGTTCATATCGCTTAAGGAAGTTGTCTAACCAGTGTGACGATGCTTTAAATTCTTCTGTGGATATATCAAATTCAATTGCTGTTTGAAGGGCAAATTTTTGAATATGAGCCCTGCGCACAACGAAAGCCATTGCTCTCCTGCCTGCAATCCATTCCCAGATGCAATCTTTGAACTCAGAAAATAACGGCTGCCGACCTGATTCAACTCTGAGTTTTTTCTCATTTTCTAGGTTCACCAGTTGACACAGGTAATCGTAGTCTGTACGCCATTTACGAACCATACGGAGATCCAGCATCTTCTCTTTACAGAATGCTACAAGATTTACACCCCTGGCGTCTTCCACGATTGCCTTTTTGTACTCGACGGAATAGCTCTTTCGTTTTGTACACATTTTAACTGGGGTTAAAAATTATTCACTTCATTTTTAAATAAAATTACGTATGAAGAAATAATCAGACTTACAAGACTGAAATGAATGAACGTTGTATACCTGCACTGTCGCTCAATGTAGATTGCTGCCTTATGTTGTATTTTTAAGATAAATTCCAAGAATTAATTTGAAACGAACTGTAGAGGTAAACAATTAATTTCTCGGAATATTTTGTTTCAAACATTTCTCTGAAATACGAGTATTAGGAACGAGTATTAGGAAAGCTAAACATATTATTACTTAATAAATCAACAGCATTTTTTAAGGAATTCTTTTTGTCACATTATTTTAACTAGGGATTATTTTCGGGGGATGTCTTATTTTACAAAAAGTTCCGAAAATCACGATAGGGCTTATTTTCGGAGGATGTCTTATTTTACAAAAAGTTCCGAAAATCACGATAGAGCTTATTTTCGGAGGATATCTTATTTTCAGAAAAAGACGGTATATTCCCCCTTTTAAAGGCAAATTAGGAATTAGGGGACACAATCACGAAATCCGAGTGGTTACGAATTATCGTCCACCACCTTTTAATTCGGGCCCCACTGTAGAGTCATTAAGAATTTTTTGGCACAAGGAAACTGAAGAATGTGCAGTGCCCTCGCCGGAACTCGAAACTGCACTTCTCGAATAGGCGCCGAGTGTGCTACCGTTACACTACGAAGGCATGCTGGAAAGGAGGGAGTACACCTTGTAAGTTATCATAACTCTCTGAAAATTCTAACATAAAAGTAGTTAAACACCGTAATTTTTTTCAATAGGCAGTGATTAAATATTGACGATTAATAACCATCCTCATTTTGCGTTTTTAAATTTTAGAGAAAATGATTAAGAAATATTCTGGAATATTAAACAGTTTTCTAGTTACCTCCTCTAGTCTGTTAAATGAATTTTCATTGGAAATATGGTTCTTTTCGTTATTAGAAATGTAAATTAACTTTTTATTTTTTGAGTTATGAAATTAATTTTAAAACATTTCGTTTGATCTTCCTGTACTTTGCTGTCTAGGAAGCCATTCAAGTCTATCAAGAAGCTGTGCAAAAAATGCCAGATCATTATCAGCCGCAGTCGTTGTATAATATGATGGGTGAGTTGAATCTTTCATTTCCAGATTTATATATATATCTTTTTTTATGTTAATGTACGCTTGCAGTGGACGCTAGAGTAATTACATATTTACTAAATTATATTACTTAATATAAATATTGCTGAATGACTATCATTCAAAAGGAGAAATTTTAAAACTGCTCACCTATACTAATACGCAATGAATGTTTTTAGGTAAATATGATTTTAAGTACAATATTGCAACCTACTTAACAAGATTGAAAGAGCAGATATTTATCCTTCCAGCTTAAAACTTAACAATACTAGCCCTATACAAAACAACATAATCTACCTTGACTTAAATATCGTTGATTACAAGAAAATTTTAATTTCTCAGGATGAAAAGAATCAACAATGATACAGAATTTTTACAAGAGGAAATTTACTACTTCATTAATATACTTCACCACAATAAAATTCCTGATAAAATAATTTCTCTTTTCCTTAAAAAAGCCGGCATTTACTTTATCTTTAAATTCCTTGTAACAAGTGATATGAAATTTTTGCTTAAATCGAAAGGAGGCAACTTGTGGATGACTTTAACAAGAATTTAATGTATATATGAAATTTAATTCCTCAGAATTCTATCTTTGACATTCTACATCAGTGTATTAAGTTAGTGTATCTTTACATAATTAAATACTCTCTAATTTGCTGGCCACTACTGAACTTTTACTAATTAAGAGCCTTTTCCCTTTCTGAAAAGACGTTTTTATAGCTCGAATGCGTGAAAAATGACGACTTTTTACTGACAAAAACATTTTCCATTTTCGAAACTTTGGCCAACTCTTCCAGCACCCCCTTTTTCAGTCATTCAGACGCTTCCGTCTAACAAATTCCAACACACAACCCTCCAAAAAAATGCTGGATCCCTCCTTTTTCAGAACATAGGCTTAATAAAAGTGTCGCAAATTACGCAACAGTTTGTATGCCCTTACCTACACCGAGGCAGCGCCTAGCATAACTACTTTTGCTTTGGAAAAGAAGCACCTACAGGTAGGAAGTGTTTTTTCATTATAATTTGTTATTGCTAAACCTCTCCATCTGTAGCAATTTTTTTTACTTAATTCCCCTCAATGGTCGCATTTATGTCTTCATTCCTTTTACTTTAGCAAAACGTATTTTCATTTTAAGTACGCATTCGAACCTGGCCGTTATTTAGCTTTTACATTTGACAATCAAATTTTTCGATAAAACATTTGAGCTTTACATTGTAATTAGTACAGCATTTTATTATTTTTATTCTTGTCTTTATTATTTCACCAATTTTGTAGATATTTCTTTTGATTGTAATTAGTCCAATCTTTTCCCATGATTATAAATGTTTTATTTCGGCATTACATGTAAATTTTTCCTTGTATCATTTGTTTATATTTGTGTTCGGGCAACAAAAACGGGTAGGGAAAAGAGACCAATTAAATGAGGGCCTCATAATTGTATAGATTTTTTGAAGTATTGTATATAAAAAATTTTTTTACTCGTAGAATAACCATTATGCTAATTGACGATAGAGGTCTCAGTGAGTTGATCGGAAGGAATCCCGGCTCTTGTTGACTTTGTTTAAAGCTTCAGAACCCTTCTTTTTCCCTTGACAAGGTCTGTTTGGAGCTTTAGATAAAAAAAGATTAACTTTGGTTTTCACTGTTTTTGTATTTTCAACTTTTTTACTTTTTCTGTTCCAAATGTCTATTATAAAATTTGCAAATTCATAAAAATGGAAATAGGTAGGGGATCGTGGTTCTTACAATCCTTAAGTAATTCTCTCATGTATTTCATTTCCCATATTAGATGGTATAAAATTTTGCAGCACTACGCGCAGGTTTTTCTATTAGTTTTTCTAGTTTTTTTCTCTCAACAACAAATAGAAAATTTGTCAACTTTCTCAGCTATTACATATATGTATATGTGGTGATGACTAATATATAAGTTAAAATATTTTATGCTTAGTATACATGTTAAAAATGTGTTGTAGTCTCTGTTGTAGTCTTATGTAAGAAATCAGCATGAAAATATTCTAGAGCTTTTAGTTGTATGTTGATGATTTATTTCAGGGGAGGCATTTTTCAAGCTGAATGAGTTTGAAGAAGCCGAGAGATGGTATCAGCAGGCCTTACGCGCTAAAGCAGACCACATACCAGCCCATCTTACGTACGCCAAACTTCTCTCAAAATGGGTGAGTGTGCTTTTTGTTACTGACCTCCAACTACTTTTTCTCTCCCATATACTGCCTCTTAAAGCAACCGACAGCTTATTTTTTAGAAAAATAGCCAAAGATAAAGTACTGCTATTTATAATATATTTACTTGTCTATTGATCAAAAATATTATATTGGGCTGGTGAAGATATGTGTCCATTTAGGAGTAATTTGAATTAGAAGCGAGCGAACGGCAGAGAAATTTAATTGCATTGCAGTTTACTATAATGGTGCCTACGTATACACTCATGTCCATAAATTAAGGATAATTCGGAGTCACGCGGAAATCGAACTCTAAAATAAATATATCACCTGTAAAATCACTACACACATCTTCAAGAATCATATGCAAATTTCAGGAAGTAACCAGCTGACACCGATGGTACGTCACAATGACGAGAGTGTAAGAGAGTGAGTGATATATAAGGAATACAGCAAAGAAGTAAAATTGTTTGCAGGCTCTTTATAAGCATTTCAGTGCAATAACCGAATAGTTATGACACAAAGGACGCATTTGGATGATTTTTTACGTGGTAGAATTATCGACCGCCTGGAATGTGGGCGTACCCAACTGGAAATATCAGACGAACTTGGAATTGCCCAGAATGTCATCTCCAGGCTTTGGCAATGATTCCAAGATGATAATAATGTGAGTAGACGTTACAGCACAGGTCGCCTCACAGTTACAACGCCGAATGAGGACCGGTAGTTGGCAGTTACTGCCAAAAGAAACAGGCGGAGCACAGAATCAGACCTGTCTCGCCAGCTCTCTTCAGCCACTGGTACGACAATTTCAAGGCAAATCGTGTACAAAGGCTTAGGGCAGATTGGTCTATATGCTCGTAGACCTGTCAGATGCGTTCCACTTACTGCAACTCACTGTCGCCTGCGGTTAGCCTGGAGCATAGAGCATGCATTGTGAACACCGCAACAGTGGGCTTACGTGATGTTTTCCGACGAGTCCAGGTTTAGCTTGCAGTCTGATTCTCGCCGGACTTTCATATGGAGAGCTCCAGGTACCCGTTACCACCAAGAAAACATCATTGAACGACACCGTTACGGTGGTGCAGGAGTGCTCGTTTGGGGTGGAATTATTCTGGGTTCCAGAACTGACCTGCATGTCCAAATTGGAACCAAGACAAGCCAAATCTATCGAGACGTCATTCTGGAACAACATGTGCGTTTGTTTCGGGGCGCCATGGGCGCACAATTTGTGTTTATGGATGACAACGCCTGCCCTAACCGTGCAAACATCGTAAGCGAATGCCTTCAATCGGAAGATATCACCCGTATGGACTGGCCAGCATTCTCACCGGACCTGAATCCAGTAGAGCACGTGTGAGACATGCTTGGCCGACGAGTTGCAGCCCATCAACCTCCTCCTACATGTCTACCGGAACTTCGGAGAGCATTGCTTTTTGAGTGGTGTATTATCCCCCAAGATCAGATCGATAATTTGATACTCAGCATGCCAAGGCATTGTACGGACTGTATTGCATCGTCTGGGAGACATGCAATGTATTAACAAGCATACCAACCATGTAATATTGTTTTTTTTTGTAATTTGCTCCAGGGAGAAAAAAATCGCTAATTTTTTTAATAATATCAAACATATAGCATCTTTTTTGCTCTTTACCTTTTGTTTAATAAATAAGCTTTACAAATAAGTCAAATTTGTTTTGCTTCTAACTCTTCTTTTGCCTGATTTTGCATTATCCTTAATTTATGGACATGAGTGCATATAACAGCTATACCGATGAAAAAGAAAACTACTTGCTAGAATTGTACAGTACAGTATTTTAGTTCACTTATAAATTACGCAAGTAGATTCACTATTTGTGCATAACCATCAGCGAAATTATAATTAATTTAGCTTTCATTCATTAATAAATATATTGAAATTGAGTTGTAATTCTTTTCTGCCTTTCGTTTATTTAGGGACGTACGAGTGAGGCTGAGAAATGGTTCTTAAAGGCGAAAGAAATCGCACCGAATGATTCCAGTGTTTATCAGCACTATGGTGAGTTTGTTATTCAGATTACTTTCTATTAATGTTTTATAGTTCTCTCCTAGTGATAAAAAATAGAAGTCATTTAGGTTGCTGAAGTAGTTCTGGCAGTTTTAGAAACATAACATAAGCTGTTATTATGCTCAAAAACCAAACGCGATGATTGCGAAAATTAAGCATATTCGTATCCATGATATAAAACGTTCTCTACTGATCCTGTATAAGAAAGCTGGCCATCTACAGTATTTCCCTTGGGGTCATAACTCAAGTTTTGTAGAGCAAACCGTGGGCTATGCACATGACAACGTAAAACATTTTTATTCCCAATTTATCTACAGTAACTTCTATTATATGCTGGAATTACGTGAGGTTTTGCGCAGTCTTGCAGTAATCCAACAATATTGTGCCGTGAGCCTATGTTAACCAATTATTAAATGAACTCTGTAGAATCATTAGGATTTGTAGTCCTTTTTTGATGCAGGTCCTTTTTTTGAACAATCACTGATTTAGAAACGCCCATAAGTAATGGCTATTCTGTAGCTTTTCGACGTATTGTATATCTTTCGAGAAAAACATTAGCCTACATGTGAAGACAAATCTTTAATCTGCTCATGTTAGACAAATCTTTAAAGCAAAGTAATATGTGACAAAATTTTTAATGCAAGAATACTGCGGACATTTTAAATAACCATTTAAAAATATTCAGAGCTAAACATCGCAACAGTATACGACACACGCTATTTGTTTTCTTTTTTTTTAAGCTGAAACTCCACGACAAAATACAATCGACGTGCGAAAGGGCATTATTTGATAGAGTGCATGGTATCCTGCTGCGGAAATGCATTCTGATTTATTAATTCCATACCATTCATTGAAAAAGTGGTCAGCTTGTCTCAGGATCACCGGTGTTTAATCCCCAAGCGAACTTGGCGCTCATTCTCAAAGAATGAAGGACTAAGTTAGTGTTGCTTAGCTTGGGAATCGAGCCCCGGACCTGGGATGCTCCACTGTGCCACCGGACCTATACTATTCCCATACTTACTATTAATTAAAGCTGCATTAGGTAGTTAGTTATCTGTTCAGAGAAGGGAGATTGTGCTCCGCCCCTTGTCGACTTAAATCATCCTAGACGTCCTGCATAGGATTGTTGTGAGGCGAAGATGGGGTTAGTTCTTTTGAACAATATTTTTAGTTTCAAACTATTAAGCGTCCACAACACTTAGTCGAGCTTCATAATTATTACTCTTAAACAAAAAAAATCTGTGTTCGCAATGCCTGTAAGCAGGTTTACTTGGGGCACGATGTACTTCATTTACATACCTCTACGTGATTACAGAACTTAAGTCGTGGATATGAAACTTAGCACGGCTTTTTCTCATGATTTTATCTCAAACAAGTAAACAAACACAATGAAAACGATGCCTTTTATGGATATGCGATGGAAAGTTGCATTCACATGAAAGTGTGCCCTGGATCGCTGTTTAAACTGATCTGGATTCACCCGAGAATTCTATCCCTGCTCATAAATGTTCTCTTCTGGAAGACTCAGAAAGTAGTATGCTCATAAATGTTCTCTTCTGGAAGCCTTTGGTAAGAAGTAGGTCTTTTTATTCGAGATACTGTCTGCGGAAAGTTCCTACGCCAGCTGTCTTGGAGTTGTTGTCTTGAAGTTCTATGTGTCAGCAATGCCAAGTAATTATCGTAATTTATTGCAGTTACCGTTGGATTGGATTAACTGTTCCCATCCTTAAAACGCAGTTATAGAGTTTTTGAAATCCGCTTTGGATAATATTTAGCTCTTTGGAAACATACAACTGTGTTCCATCAGCATCGAATCTTCAAGCCATTCACCACGCATCAACTTCATCTAAACGAAGCTTTTCAACCATTATTAACAACATCTGACAAACTTTCAAGTTTTAAAACGACGTTCTTCAAAACATGATTAACTAGTTAACTTAAAACATGATATCTGACTAGTTTCAGACTTACTTTACATTTATCCGGTATATGTGCATATCTTGAACATGTTTTTTCTTTTTTGATTTTCTGTACTCAAATACCTGTTCAGCAGCAAATGTTTTTGTTCAGAAGTTTATAATTAGCATTACATTTAGTGTTATCATTTATGATAATTAAATCACCACTAATTAGGCTTTGGGCAGTTATAATAATTGTAATCACTTAATCAGGCTTCACAGCTGGTGAATTTTTTATGACTGTCTTTTAGCTCCAATATATTTTGCTCAAATATGTTTTGTATTTCAGTATATTACAGCCCAATAAACGCCCAAGCGGATAAGACCTCTGAACATTAATAATTCGATCCAAGTTCAAATCATTAATAATTCGATCCAAGCTCAAATCCCCGTGAATGGCTGGCTGGTATTTTTACGTTCCTTCCATGTGAGCGTAAATATGAGCCAGTTTCTCTTCGAATTTCCTGGATAATCGTAGTGCGCTTTGATGTTATGTAATAAATTGATGAAAAGATGTGTGTTAACATAGTGGTTCATGTTTCTAGTAGGAAAACAGTTTGAGGTTTAATTAATCATGTGCTTACTATTATATAAGGAGTCACACATAAGTCAGTGGCAAGGTATTGACTTCCTTTTGGATATCAGGTGTTAAGTATTCATCTGAGATGTATCATTCTGGTTGTTCTTGCGGCGTTTTCATCAGAGGTAATCTAGAGATTAAGTGGCGGCTTGGACGTTGTGCTTACCACTCTGCCCCATTCATGCCTTGATTTTAGAATGATACGTCCTTATTTCCACAAGCCCCTTAGCTTTTCCTAGTTTTAACAGAATAACTTAACCTTAAAAATTTCTGTAAATTACATTTTCGTTTCCTTAAAAATAATAGTTTTGAAAGTGTCGCCCTCATGGTATAGTAGTTAGAAGAGCCTTCTGCAATGCCGAAGAACGGGCCCGGGTTCGAATTCTGGAGAAGGCATGGCTATAATTGTCCGTCCCTTCATAGACATATATGCAGACAGACAGACAGAAAGAAAGAAGTACAAAGGACACCAAAACATCGCCATGGGCAAAACTGGTATCACCCTACTGCACTAACTATCTATGAAAGTGAACCCGCACGGGGCACGCTAGCGCCATGCTCGAGCATTTGTTTATATTGCAGCATTTATAATAGTTATGTATTAAAAGCGCATAATTTGCATAACAGACAATATTGACATAAGATATACTTTACACGGGTACTTTGCAATTACATGGATAAATACAATAAATACAATGGATAAATACAGTAAGTCATTTAGAGATGTATATACATATTTCTTTTGTGTTTCGGTTTGGAGCTTTGTTGGTGGGGAGGATGATTATGCTGCGTGGTTCGTTGCTTGTTTGGTATTTTTTTACACGGTCCGCAGTTTATAAGTTCATTCTTAGCACGGTTTATATTTCAGCACACAGTTAATGAATTCATTTCATAGTACATAGTGTTGAGTACGTATTACTGGTGTATCTGTCACACATTGCATAGTATGAAGTAGTTCATAGTTCGTAGTTTGAGTAGGTATAAGGAAAGTTACAATTATCTCAATAAATGGAGGTATTTAAGTGTGTTTTCTAAAGTCACTCTTGCATAGTAAGAGGGTGAAGAGTGGATATTTTTACTGTTGCATTTTCTGAACTTAATCATTTTAGCGTTGTATGCTATGGATGGCAGAGGTCCAGTCCTTGAGGATGTAGGTAATCAATAATATTTTTGATGTTTTGGAAGACTTTACGGTGTTTAATGATGAATCTTATAAATTCTATTCCAGTATCGGTGGGATGGCGAATCTGATGGGCTGACGTTAGAAGACATTGAACCAGGTAATGTTCAGGATCTCCGCTTTCCCCACATATGCATCTATCCGATGTAGCCATATTCCGATCATAAAAATACTTGGGGAAGGGACTGTGATCCGAGATGTACTGGGTGAGAAAGTAGGTTGATATTGTGGTATTTTCGTCAAACTTGGGCAGCAGTTCGAATGTACGTCGTCCTTGCGGCCCTTTTTCCCACTGACGTTGCCACTTTTTATTCGCCATCTGTTTTAGTTTGTACTTTAATGTTGATTTAGGCCATGGGATATGAATTTGGCATCCTGTTTGTTCTAGTGTTACCTGTTTTGCCAGAAAATCGGCCCTTTCATAGCCTTCATAGGCGTTGTGGCCTCTGGTCCATGACAGGACAAATTTCTTATTACTTGTGCTTAGGATGTCTTGAATTTGCCAGGCTATTGGAGAATTTGTGTCCTGTTGTTTGATGGCATGTTTGGAGGACTGACTGTTGGTGATTACATGGATAGTATCTGTATTTAAGTCTCTAAGTTGCATAATACTGTTTAGTATGGCTATGACCTCTGCTTGATATACACTGTTTGGTGATTTGTATACACTGTTTGATATACACTAAGGTGACCTTGCCATTCGGAGTGAAGGCTTGTTTTTGTTTTTATGGTGACACCGTTTCCTACCTTATTTTGAATCTTTTAGTCATCTGTGTATGCAGTAAATTCAGTTGATCGAGGTGGTTTGTCGAGGTTGCAGCTGAGATTATGAAGACGGGATTTCTGTTATGTTTCGATGGCTTTTCTTTATAGTCTTGTGGACTGAAAATGATGTCAGTGTACGTGGCAGTTTTCTTGAGGTGTAGGATCATTGTGGACAGTGCTTCGATTTCTGTTTGAATTTTCATAGGAAGAAACGGTAGCCCACCTGTTAGGTATTTCCACAATAAAGTGGCTACTACTTCCGGCCATATTAGTGGTCAAGCCTATGTCGGTCAATACAAAAAAAAAAGCCTAAATCGGCCAACATTAATAAAAATGTTTTTGAAAGTTTAGTTATTTATAGTCTCATATAATTTTTGTTAATATGCTGAATTTTTCATAACAGGTCTATTATGGGAAGGGACAAGTCCATAACTTAAAAAAAATCGTTTGTCGCGAAAGGAGAACTATAAAGCATGTCTTGAAGTTTAAACGTTATGGAAAATTTGTATTTTAAGAATTAGAAAACATCCCTTGAATCAAACTATTAATTTCCAAAATTCCTGGTAATCGTTATTCATTTCTCGAAAAAGTTTGCGTTCACTAATTTAATAAAACTCGAAATTATATATATTGATCGGATATATCACTATTAAATGTACAACTCTTTTTACTTCCTTGTACGAAGTAAAAAGGAAATAACTGTAATCGCGAAAACGTTTGGGTATCATATTTCAACGAAAATACCTCTTTTGACCGCTATCGAATGCAATTAAACAATGTTTTTGAGAGACATTCTTACGTAAGGACAGAATAAAGGGCTCCCTTTCCCCTGAAAAATTATAAAACTGATTTAAAATGGGTTCTAAAGCGATTTTTTTCGTAGTGCCTGTATATATATGTATGTATCTCGTATAACTCAAAAACGAGTGGCCTCAGAACGTTGAAATTTTGTATATAGGACTGCTATAACATGTAGATGTGCGCCTCCTATTTTGGTTGCAATCAGCCGCACCAAAAGTATATAAATTTATGTATCTATATATCCACTCTGTTACTCTGTTCAGCTCAGTTTTTTTATTCTTGTATGTTGGTAAATTGTGCATTTTGTGCTTTAAAAATTATTGAATTTAGTGTTTCTTATCTTCCGGTTAAAGGGTTTATACCTTTAGTAAATCTGCATGCAAGAATTGTGGAATTATCAATAATTTAAAAGTTGTTTAAGTGCGGCTAAGCCTAATAATTTTTTTTATAGCAGCCATATTTGTTCACATTTGAAATTTAGGAGAATAGTGGATTTGTTGCCAATCTAGAGACACTAAGCTTCGCAACAACAAATATAACGCCTTTTTTATCATTGCGAATTAAATCATGCTTAATGAATTCTAGAATTTATTCGAGGAAATAACTGTTTAAAATTTACTTCGTAATTTTTAATATAGATATTTTGAGTTTTTAATCTTTTTTTTATCTTTCTCGACAAACGATTTTTTTCACAAAATCAGAACTGAATTAATTGAATGAGAATTACTGAATCGTCTGTGAAAAATTGTTTCTCTTTTTTGTTTTTGTTTGTTTAATTTCTTTTATACATCGCTTTACATTTATTATAGTATTTGAATAGAACATGGGTGCAACGATTTGATAATTCTGCAGATGACATAATTTTTGTGCATTCTGTGTTATAAATGAATGAGATGTAACGCTGTTAAGTGAGCCTAGCACCAGAATGTGGCTATGGTAAACAAATATAGTAAAGCTTAAAGAGTGCATTTATTCTATTGTGTTTTATGCGCTATCGAAGAAGTAGATTTAATTAAATCCAATAAGTTTAAATGAAATGCAAAATGCGTATAATTTAATATTCCGTACAAGGAAGTCATGTGGTGTACACATCAGATATTTTAATTTGTCTGTAAAGGGCTAAGCATTTAAAAAATTCCTACAATATTCTTTTAAAGATCTGATATTTCATTTCCTTACTTTAATGTATGTAACACTGCATAATATAATCATGGAACTTCAAATTATCGGTGTTGTATGAAATTATTTCCAGCAAAACTTCTTATTACATTGTATACAGAAAGAAATTTTCAGTTATTTCTGCATTGCAACAAGACAGAAACAGATCTTTACATTTGAATGCCCGCATCCATGTAATATACGTAAATGAATTAGTGTTACGCAAATCAACAATGCAAAGTAGTTTTCATTTGTGACAAATTCCACGAAATTTCAATAAATCGCATTTGTTGTCGGCGTGATTAAACAGTATGATGCAATATTTTATCCCAATTCACTTTCTTAATACAAGAGACAAGAACTACAAAAATAGCTTGAAAAGTAAACTCTGTCTCGTTTCTGTCTAGATGGGAAAAAACTTCGAAAACTAATTTAATTTCAGGAGTTAAGATTTCTGCGTACGAATTATTTGTTAATGAAAGAAAAATCTCTCGTAAAATTTCTATTTTTTCATCAAATCAGAGCATTTACTGGCAACTATTTTAAGTACAGAAGGACATTTTCTATTAATAACAGTCGTTTAATACATGCAAAATTTTATAAAATTGTCGCTATGAAAACATAACGGATTTCCTAGTTTGGTAGAAAATATTCTACCGTTAGAAAAACTGGTTAAATACCGAGAAAGACAAGAATTTCGTTTCCAAATCCTCTTTCATCCTTAGAAGATAAGGAAATGTTGTACTTGATAAAGAGAGCAATTAAGTCTGTCACTAAGGATAAATGTGCTGTATCTTTTGTTTATCTTCTCCCGTAAAAGCCCACTAATGTCTGGTTTTCTTACAGGTCAGTTTCTCACGGAGAATGAACGCCATCTGGAAGCTGCGCAGATATACTTGAGGGCAGCTGAACTTGCTCCAGATGAATACGAAATTATATTCAATGCTGCTAATACACTCAGGTAAACTAAAACTACCCATATGCAAAATTTATATAAATTCGCGTATTAATATATAGCTCGCCAGATGAGAGGATTCTGGCCAAAGCAAAACTTTGTTCGTACTATGTATAACTGAAAAGAAAATGTATAAAAACATTTCAATATTTATGAAGTCAGTTCGTTCTTTCCGAGCAACATCCAATTTGCAAATAATTTTTTGTTGCCAAACCAGGGAAGAAAAACTTTTCACACCTCATGTTAATACATGTGACGTCATGATTTAAATTTAATGTAATATACAAACGTTTTCTCAATAATAATAAAAGAATTAACGTGGCAATAACATATCATGTCAATTATCCTAGCCCGAAGCAAAACAGTTGCCGACAGCAGCTATTTATTTGAAATGATGACGTTAACAAACATTTCTGTATTTCAATGACGTCACAGGCAATCGCGTGATTTCTTCAATGTCAGAATTTGACCTTATACACTCTATAATAAAAAAAACCGACGCACCAAGGAGTTATCCGATGGAGATAACAATTAGTGGATATGAAGATTATATACAGAATAGAAAATGATTAAAACTTCAGAACAATTGGATGATTTATTTCAGAGTTACGTAGTTACAAAGTAACGAACTCAATAAGGTGTTGACCCACCTCTAGCCTGGATGCAAGCTGCCACACGACGTGGCATGCAGTCGCCTTCCCATCATGTCACAGACATGCTCTATGGGCGATCTGACTGGCCAAGGAAATGTTTGACAAGCTGTAAGACAGTTCATAGCAACACGTGCCGTATGTGGTCTGGCATTATCTTGCTGAAAAATTAGGCCAGGGTACTGCAAAAGGAATGGTAAAAAAACGGGTCTCAGAATGTCGTCGACGTACCACTGAGTTGTAAGTTTGCCTTTAATGACGACCAAAGGGGTCCAGCTACCAAGGAAAATGGCACCCCAGACCATAACTCCTGGTTGAAGGCCTGTGTGGCGTGCAATAGGGAGAGCAGGATCGGCACGCTGATTTGGGCGTTTCCAGACGCGTCTTCGATGACCATCACGACACAGTTGGAAGCGGGATTCGTCGCTAAAGACTATACGTCACCTGTCAGCATCATTCCAACTTGATCGAGCCAAGCACCGCTGAAATCTTGCTCGATAGTGTGCAGATGGGAGTGGCAGGTGACGTAACTGTCGGTACGACCGTAGATTTCGTTCTGTTAGTCGTCTGTGAATGGTCATGGTGGACACTCGTGTACGGGTCGTACGTCTGATGGTTGATAGCGATGAAACAGGCTCTGTGACAGCTGATTCGACAGTCACTCTGACTTCCCGATATGTTGTGGCAGAATCTCGCGAAAAACCTCGCTAAATAGAGGAATTCATAAAACGAAATGTCGTTAAATACATGTTTGACTGTGTTGCAAACTGAATTTTCCTCAGGCCGTATACAAGAGTGAAAATAAATTATAGTATTTTGTTGTTAAAATGTATTTTTGGCATTTCGGTCTGAACTAATAGAACATTTCCATCTCAATTAATGATACAATGCAATTTTTAACATTGAATTGATAATGCATAAATATCAAAATAATCATCTAGTGTTTAAAGTTTTAGCATGCAATTTATTAAAACAATGATATTTTTACAAAATTGTGATTTTTTTAATTAACTAACGGTAATTAAGTTTGTCGTAGCATTTTCTGTAGCTGAATTAATTGAAATACGTATAATTATTTGTATATTTTCAAGGAAATGTATTTTTATTAAGTCGATAATAAAAGGCTCTCAGGGCAAACTTCATATTTAATGTTCATAACGCCCACTGAGGTTAGAAATTTTTAAAAGTGCATCCACTCTGAAGGCGTGTAAAACCCATCAGGCAATATTAACTTCTGAATAAATTTTAACAAAAATACATAATTTAATTTGTAAGAAATGCTATAAGAGAAAAGTTTTATAACTGCTTTTGTACAAAGTAACTCATTTCTTCATTAATTAATTTTATTAATTCATTTCGTAATTATTAAACTAAATAACTAATTCATAATTTTTAGAAATATTTTGGAATCAGTTGACACATTTTTTTTTCTTGTCTAGCATAAGCAATTTTTAAAAACTCCTCTTTCGATATAGAATTTAAAATTTCCATAGAAATATATTCATTGAGTATTATAGTATAATTTACTAACTCAGTTGTATTAAGTGATGAATTAATTAAAGTACAGATTGATATTGTAAATAAAAAGTCTATAGTTACTTGTTACTACATTGTGACGTATAATTTTGTTGCTTAGGCAAGCAGGAAAAAATACAGATGCCGAACACTTTTATCAAATGGCTGTGAAGCTGAGACCAAATGTAAGTTGCTTTAGCTTTAATTCCTTAGTTTTGAAAATGAGAAAAACCTAATCTTTGTTTTTTTTATGAAACTTTGAGATTTACAGTTGTCGAAGTACTACTATAAACAAGTTGGAACCCTCAGCGACACAGCCTTCAGACTATCAGGCTGTAACGGTGAAGACAGCTTCACGGCTAAGCCCCAGAGTACATTCCCGACTCTGCTCGGTCGTCCTCGGAACTCTACGTACTCTCGACGCTACAACTCGCGATGCAGTCGAAGATACACTAGAGTATAATTCCCGACTCGGTTCGGTCGGAGCTCAACACACTTTAAGATGAAACTCGGCAATGCACTATCTCGCGATACACTAAGAAACGCTCTCGATGTAGTTGACGACCAGCTAGACACTCGCTCACTGACTGACTATCAGCTCGCTATATGAAACGCTAACTGACTCGATTTCCGCGTACCAGCAGGGTTTATATAGCTTTTGGCTTGTGTTCGAGAACATTCTGAGCTCAACCAGTAAGAATTCGTTCCAGAAAGTTCTCCATCCGTCCATGGCATATCGCCAATTGGGGGATTTCTCGCCAAATATGGCAACTCGCCTTCCCTTGCCATTTTCGATCAACCCTAAACCTGCTTTGCGGGGAAGCTGTTTTACCGCGCCTGGACATTTCCTAACAATATTTAGCATGCTATAGCCTAGATAAATTTCTTCTCCTGCTTGAAAGTATTTGATGACAATGGTGGTTAAAAAACATTTTACCTGTCTGTGGGTGGCTAGATTAATAAATTATTTAGCTTGGATGGTTCACCACTTCTTTTAATAATAAGCGTTGATTTATATATTATTTAAAGCAAATACGAGTCACTGGCTGAGAATAGGCAGAAATAAGGATCAATGCACTATATGCTGCTGACTGAAGCCGTTTCCTAAGGAAATTTGGATTCGCTAAAAATTGTTCGCTTATGACGAATCAAAATTGGTAGACGAGACAGAAATCCATAATTAGTAATTTTCTTAAATTTTTGAAAAATATATTAATCATAAAAGATAATTTAAATTGATTTAGTTATAAGGAATGTTTTAAAAATAATAAACCTTCTGTAATTATTAATTTAGTACTTATAAATGCTGTATATGTAATATTATTTGTTATTAAATATTATACTATTGGTAAAATTATTTGATTACATATCTGGTTAGAA
Source organism: Stegodyphus mimosarum (assembly GCA_000611955.2). Classification (NCBI taxonomy): domain Eukaryota; kingdom Metazoa; phylum Arthropoda; class Arachnida; order Araneae; family Eresidae; genus Stegodyphus; species Stegodyphus mimosarum. The sequence goes on along the minus strand of KK120412.1, from coordinate 476,880 downwards.
TATTGTACAATTTGTCCTTATTTTAACATGTATCTGTCCGACTAGGCAATTTAGAAAAGTTTAAAAAAATTACAATGTGGATGACTAATAATTCAATATTAATTAATTTTACAAACTATTCAAAACTGTTCATAGTCGCCTTTAAATATTCATAGTCAGCTTAGTTTAACTATTCGTTCTCAAAGTGTGTTACTAGCAGTTATAATAGTTGGTACTATTTGACAATCTTTTCAATGGCAAAATGAAAATGTTTTGAAATACTATCCAAAAGTTACCTACCAGGAGAACTTGATCGAGGTACTGTGATCTCAGAAAAATGCTTCAGTTTGGATATATCTCAGTTTTTCAAGCGGCACTGATTGCATTAAAAGCTGCACTTGTCTATGCACTGGAAAATAATTGTTCCAAGATATATACAGATTCGGCATCTAGCCTTCAGGCAATCCAAACCACGTGCTGTAAAAACCCACTCGCCAGGGCCAATATATACACCAAATTACTGTAAGCCCAAACTCCAGTGGGTACCTGCCCATACCGAAATACTGGGTACCGAAATTGCAGATGCATCAACCAAAAAATTAGCAACTGACCCTCACTTTTACACACTAGATGTTCAAAGACACACTAGATGCACACTAGATGTTCCCGGGCTCGTTCTTAAAAGCCGTGCTCAAGAGGGAATTAATGAAGCTCTGGCAACATCTGTGGCAGACAAAGACTACTGGCAGAAGAGTCTACAGATTTTTTCCAAAAGTCTGTGGGCTTCTAAGAAGTGGATCATCTTACTTTACCCAGTTTCTAACAGTACATGGTCCATTTATGACTTAACTGCGTTGTTTCAGACGACGCGAAACCGATCAGTACTTATGGGGGATGGCAGGAGATACGGACCACCATGTGTTCGTTTACAGAGAGACTGCAGAACACCACCTTAGCTAGCCAGTAGCAGGCCATATCCATGCTTGGGCCGAAGGTACTCCGAAAAATCGCTGTGCTTTGAAGAACATACGCGATTGCGTTAATATCGCACTAAACAGGATGGAGTAATTTTCAGCTGCCATCCTCCTCGCCAGCACAGCCTTTGTATATTCTGGACTTGTAGTTAATGTTCTTTAAGTTAGCGTTTTTTGTTCATTTCTGTTTATACTTATTTCCTGTTGACCAAACTTGAATTGTGTATAATGGCATATTTAATGTATTATTTTTACTTTTTGTCAGTCACTCTGTTAATTCTTCATATTCATAATTAATGCACTATTTAGCTGATTATAACTCAGTTATACCCGTATTATGATTATCCACAGTACTCATTTGTTGTTCACATTGTGGATACCTATCGACAGCACTTAAGTTGTAACCATCTAACCATAATTATGTACTTGAGACACTGAAATTGTTCTCCTTGCCCGCATTGCACCCGTCTTTCATCACTGCAACCATTGACACACCCAGCATTTGTTTGCATCCCCCTCAGCACTCGTCGTTAGCACAATATGCACCAAGTGTTATGCATCAAGTGTTTTCGACAAACACAGGCCTGGGAAGCCTGCAATCCAGGAACTTTTGCAACAAAGTTAATTCCGTCAGCGGGGCTACCTGGCCGATATGCTAACTAGCTCAGTGGATCAGCTGCCTCGCTATCGGTGGAAAGAAAGAAAGTTTGGATAGGTGCATGATTTTCAAGATTACTGATTATTTATCAGCAAGTGATAATCAAATGGATCAAAGGATGACAGTATTGGGAGACATCCATCGAATATTCATACAGGTGTGTTACCGTGACAACTACACACCTACAAGTGGTATAATAGGCTATAAAACTTTCAATCTTTGTCACGTGGTGTGAGAAAGAATTCAGTCTTTGCAATCGATACTGGAACTATAAAACTTTCAATCTTCGTTATGTGGTCTGTTTACCGTGAAAGTCACCGGTCCAGTTCATTGATTTTAATGGTAGTAAAAAGTGACTGCCCATTTGCATTAACCTTAAAACTCACTGATATGGTTCCTGTGACTGTGAAGAAACTCCTTTCATTGCAGAAGAAATTTTGATAGCCCATATGCTGAATTTGTTTTTGGATGATTATTTAATAAAAACTTTGAAACCATTTTCTCGAAACCTCGTTCTAATATGTTAATATCATTTCCTTGCCAATCAGGTGATAATCAGGGTTAAAAGTAATTAAGAATTATAATTTTGTGGAGTTTTACTTATTGAATTCAATGTTCAATCTTAGAACCCCACAAACACGAACAAGCGAAAATCGCTTAAGTGTGTCAATAAACACGTAAGACTTACGAAGGGTTAACTACCCTTTATTTCTTAGAATAATTACAATCAGTTCCGAACTCGGAACGTACACAAAACCTCCACTTGGGCTTGAACTTAAATAATTATGAAATCAAGCCAAACTAAGCTTAACTAAAGCTACCTGAAAGATATAGCCGAAGCTATCTGGATTCTGAGTAGTTGGCCCTAAATATTAATTAAACCAGCGAATCCAAACAATGGCCTAAAGTATGGTCGAGCGTAGTATCTAAGAGAGAACGTAGCCAAAAGACAAACGCGCGCTAGTCAGGAAAATCCCACTCTCTCTCTCGAAGCCGACGTAACATCGACTTAAATAGTACTCTTTAGTCATTTGCATTCACTGCGTTTCTGAAATTACATTCCGGTAGGAAATTGTAAGCTGAAATTAGAAAGATAGGAAAGAGGCATAACTTAAAATAACCGTTAATAAAATTAGGATAAACCTTACAATTTTATACCAATTTCAGTCTAACAGCTGAATACCAAACTGCTTAATGTTTTCACAATTTCTTCATTAAACGTGCTTTGCAATTACATTTCTTAAATCAAGTGAAAACCATCCAAGAAAAATGCTTTTTTCTATAGTTATGGGAAATATACGTAATTTAAAAAAATAAATAAATTATAACACAGCATCTGTAATAGCCTCTGAGCTGATGTGTAATGACTTGTAAAAGCTATGACTTTCCTTATACGCCGGCGTAGTGTTTTCTAAGATGAGCAGATAAACCAAAATGAGGTTTATCACTAGTAATAAAATTAATTACTATTACAGGTGATAATAATCACTTATATTATTAGTGATAAAATTTAAATTAATAAATTGTAGGTAGTAATTTATCTGAATGACTTAATATGCTGTTAGAAATCATATTGTCTATAAACTTGAATCTTGCATTATTTTTAGTAGTGTTAAGTTTCTCAAAATAACAGGCGTAATCTACCTAAAGTATTTGTAGATATTTCAGATAAATTATTACCTACAATTTAAGTATATTTTGCAGTGTTCTTTCTAGTTTTAAAACCACTCCATAGACGTAAAGTCGTAAACGCAGTAATCAATCTTTTTCTTACCCTTTAGGAAGTGACAAGCCATATGAACTTGGGCGCCATGCTGCACGTAAACGGAAAACTTCTGGAGGCAGAAAGTTCATACCTAGAAGCTCTGAGACTCAAACCCGATGATGCGATCACTCAAAACAACCTACAAAAACTTCGTAATTTATTAGCACAGAAACGAATGCATAGCAGAAGGTAGCAGCCTTTGATTTCGATAAAGTTATAATGGACTTTGATCATTATATGAAAAATGTTTGATAGAAGGAAGGATCTTCAGCACACATCTGGTACTACTATTTCAGAAGAATACAGTTAGACGAATTATCTTGCACTCGATCTTCAAAGTCAGCTTTGGTCTTTGTCATCTAAATGTCGCTGCAGTGTCAAATAAAGTACTAGCAGCTGTTTTCTAGGCCCAATAAGTTGGCGCCAAAATGTTGCAAGGCTGTGAATTTCCCACTTTTGGAAGACAACTACGTTTCTTATTTTTCCCCCTTCCTCGTTGTCTCTAGCAGCAAAACTGTGCACTTATTTAACCGAGACCATATTGAAACCTATTTAAAAAGTGCACGATTCTTGTGATTTTGTAAGCACTATTACCTTTTCGTGTAACTTGTGGATGCTATGAAATTAGTTTAATATTTTTCAGCGTTCGCATTGGAGCTTTAACACTAAAGATTGTGGAAATAAGTGTTTGTAACAAAGCTGAAAAGCAGAAAAACTCAGTTGTTATTTATAATCTTTGTATATATAACTGTTTCTGTGAAGGACAATACCTAAATTAGTGAGAACTTATGGATTCCTTTCAGGCCTGTTTGCTTTTATCCTTTAGGTTATTGTGAATAATGTTAATTTTATGCATTAATTTAAAATTTTAATGCATAATATATTTAATGTTATTATTTTTTAATTGATACGTTTCTCATGCGTGATATTAAGTATTTATACGTAAATATTTGGTTTTTGTTTTTTTTTCCGATTCTTTATGAAATCTGAGGACCAAACGTAGGAAATTGTAATGAGTGTAGGTAGAATTTCCGCAAACATTCAACGCCACTCTTAATGCTTATTTTGTATATATTCCACTTACTGCTGTAGCCGTAATAATTTATAGAGTTTATCCAATTTAATGATAACGGTCTTTGCTGCCTTAAAAATGCTTCGGATGCATTATTTTTTAGGTAGCATTGTAAGGCAAAAGGAATTTCTAAAATTTTCAATGAAAATTTGATGTGCTTAGTGCAGAATTTCATTGATACTGAAATCACCCTGGTGCAGAAGGATAATGATATGGCAGTATTTAGTATTTAGCTGTTAAATTAAAGCTAACGGTTATGTATATCACATTATGGTAAAAAATAAGAAAATTATATGTTATTTAAGATACTTTAATTAAGATTATGCAGTTTGAAGAAAAGTGTATAATTTTGTTCTTTATTAGTACTCTTTTTGTTTTGAGGAACTATGAAATATTACCATAAAAGTTTGCTACAGGAGAAATTTTAGTGTAATTATTTGTATTTCTGAAAAGAATACATAAATATTGCATCTCTATTTTCTCAGTTAGACAAAAAATTGTATAACTATTTTATCTAATTTAAAATTTTATAATTTTTGGCAGAAAGGGAAATTCGTGCGTAAGTCACTTCATCTTCCAGATAGCCCTTCTAAAAGAATTTAATCGTTGACATATAATACTGTTATGTTTAATATTGCTGGAAAACTACAGTTTTCATTCCTGAAGACATTTGGTACAACTATTTCCAAGTAAATGTTTGATTATATCAGTATTATTTTATAATACATCGTCGAGATGACTACAAATTTTCGTTCCTCATAAAATAATAATACCTCTGAGATAATTGATGTTTAACTGCTACTTCTGACTGATATTTCACTTATTTAGAGAAGACTGTCTTCTTTTACTGTAGATAATGAATGGGTGATTTCAGTATCAGTACATAGAGAAAAAAAATCATTATTCGTTCATTCTAGTCAGAGGGTTTTTAGTGTAACTCCTGGTGATTTATAGTGTAAGTTAGTAATTGTTTAAAGGTGAAATAGCAGACACCCCATTAAATTAAATGCGCTTCCGACAAGAAAGAGAATTATGCCTAAACGTTGACTGTGATGTAATAGAAGAATGGCATGAGAATTGTATGTATATGATAAACCAATGGGCACATTATGTTAATTTATGGGTTTGAAGGCCCTTAAATTAAAATACTCATGACAATCGTAGAGAATTTTGTCAATATAATGCATTGAAAGTTTTAATATGTTCTATGTATGAAGCATCATATTTCAATGTTTTTCCGCCATGTGGAAGTTAATTGATTTAAAAATAAAATGAATAACAATGTATAATATGCTTGTTTCATCACATATACTTCACATTCCTATTTTTTAAAATCTCAAAATTCAATTCAATTCTATTTGTTGCATTGCCTAGAAAGCAGCATTTATTTTTTAAATATGGAGCAACTAAGTTTAACTCCTCACTGGATTTAGCCCTTCTAGTTTTAATCTCCTAGTGTTGTAGAATATAGATCTAAGTCTGTTAATATATAATTGTGAAAATTATTATTCTATGTACACTGAAATTTGA
>KK120412.1:352732-470880 GCA_000611955.2 Stegodyphus mimosarum | reverse complement strand
TGAACCAAGTGCATGTAAATCCTAAAAATATATAAATAAAAGAATTAAATTAAAAAAAAAGCCTTTTTTTGTTCTAATGTTATTTAAGTGTTATCATGGTTTTTTGAGATTAGTTTTATATTTGTTAATATACTTTTTGATGCAAAGCAGAGTATACAAATTTGAAATCGTATTAACCAAAATGGTTTAGAATGCTAAAAAAAATTGCATTCATCTGAAACTGTTAAGAAATCTGAATGTTAAAAAAATTGTATTCATCTGAAATTAAATCGTGATTATACTCATTGGCATCTACATGTTTGTAACGCCCGGGGAATCTGACAAGATTATTCAGTTCTAATAATAAGTGAAATAAATAAAGCAAACAATAACAGATTTTAAAGTAATCTTTTCCAAGATTACTAATCAAAGAGTCTAAGACACTGAGAAGCTATTTTTGGAATTCTGAAGGGAAATATATCAAAGTAACTACAGGTGGAATTATGTACCCTTATTCGAATTAAATAGCATAACATTTCTCGTCTACTCTTTCTTTAGTATATTGAACTGAGGCCGAAGAAACATTGTCGGCAGATTTCGAATCCTTCTATAAGTTCACGAAAGAACAATCAGTACTCTGAAGACACTTAGGCGTCTGAGCAACAACTTATATTCCCAATGACTTGCCCCCCTGTTCTGTTTCATACTGTTGAACGTAATAGCCAGGAAAATTTATCTACGCTATAAATTTTTATTTGCTCTCCATGTGTGTTTACGTATTCTTCATTTATATAATTGCTCTTCTTAAGTCGTAAGCTTTAAACTGAAGCCAATTAATGCAACTAATAATCAGAACAATACTTGAAAATCGAAGAGCACTGTATGATGCCTAGTAGTTTATTTGGTGTAAAACTAGAGACATAAATGTTTGAGTCCTATCTCTAAAAGTAATATTTTCGGACATTTTTTTTAAACGATACTAATACGAAATGTTAAAATTAAAAGTTATTAAGTAAATCTGAATACTGTACCTTAACTTTCTAACCGGCAAGGCCGTATATATACGGCATAGAATATATTTTGTGATATCTGTAGGAACGTATTTATACGTGCATATTAAAATATGTCAAAGAAATTAAGGTAATATATTAAAAGAACATAAATCCAGGTATAAAATGTCAGGAAAATTTTTACATTAAATCAAAAAAATAAATTTTTCTGGTAGTAGTTTTGGGAAATTTGTGCTTTCTTAGCGAAAACCCTGGCCGGTCAGACAGTTAAAATACCGATGCAGTTTGGTATTCTAGTAATATGTTACGTTAGGTTATCTGAATATGAAAAAGCTACGTGCGCTATCTCCCTCAAAGGAGGAAGCCATCGTGGAGGACTTTCTAAAGGAAACTGGTTCGTATTCACGTTACACATGAGGAAAGCCACAAAAGTTAACCATTCAGCCAGTCTTTTTGTAAGGGTTAACACTCAAAGTAGTTCTGGTGGGGATCTACTTCTGCTAATAAAAACAGAAATAGTTATGCAGTTAATGAAAAGTGAACTATGCATTTGTCATAAAAAAGAAATATTAGGAAAACTTTCTAGTCAATCCAATGATTAAGAATTGCCAAAATATAGCTTAATATTAATTTCAAATTATCAAGACTCAAAGCTCAAGTAAGATGGATTTAGTAAACATTGTTTTTGGTAAAAGGAAAGAGATTTTGATAACATTCGTGATAACATTGTTTTTCTATATTCTTAATGGAATTACTATAAACAGGATAAATGGAGAATTATTGAGAAGTGCTATCCTTTGATTCCTTCTACTCATTCTTATTCTGAAACTCAGTTTAGAATTCGGATTTTTACAAAATTAAACTTTTGCCTGCATAAAATCTTTACATTTATAATAGTGCTTGTTACTGAGATATGTAAAACAAATGGAAAGAAGATCGCCATAGAAACGTATTAAAGATAAGAATACGTATTTCTTGTGAAACAAAATGCTGATAATTTTTTGATCGGTTTCAGAATTGCTGAATTTCTTTGTTGTATCTTTCCAATTCTTTATTAATTTCTTTATTAATTAGTAAAAATTGAACTTGATTTACTTATGCTACTGAATTTAAATGATATTATAGATTAGTTCATAATTAGCATTAATTTGTTTACACAATTTCTGTTTAAATTATAATTTTTATCTTAAAATTACTATTTTAAATAATTACCTTTTACTATAATTTAAAGTTTGAAGTTATTATTAGATAAAATAAAGGTCTCTGGCGTATGTTCTTATTTATCCGTTAACAGAACCAAATGAATTTATAATTAACTTCTATGAATTGTCTGAAATTCATTGTAATGATGCATCATGGTATAGAATTTATGACAAGATTGTGATAATTCACAGGTTTGGTCTAAATGATTTATTTTTGTTTGTAATTTAATTACAGTAATTCTTATGAACTAACGTAATTATAAATATTATAATACCTTTTGCATATTGAAAACTTCCCTGGAGTTCCAAGATAACTGTACTGATGAATAAAATATCTGTTTAACTATATTCGTTAGCTATATATATACGTATCCTTAATTTAGCCAATTAGTTTTCAATGTTACTTTATAACTAAAGAAAACATAATTTGCATAACTTTAATTAAATGCAATGGTTTTTATTTCTGATTTATAATTGATAAATGGAGTATCTGCTGTTTATGATGAAGAATGATTAAGTTAAACCAGAAGTTTCGAGTTCGTGTTTAAATAATTTTAAAAATACGGATATTACGCTCGATTATTATTTTCTACTCAAATAACGAGACTGTCTAGACGGCAGGAGAAAGATCATGCACGAAAGCGTCATCGAATTCTATGTAGTTAAGAAATAACTCAAACGAAAATCCAAGTAGAAAAGAAATAAATGAGGGGACAAAATTAAGCTATGCGAAAAATTAAAAGCAGGTGAAATCGATGTCTAACTATGAGGCCATTCACCATATAACTACTCTTATGACTAGATTGTCTAGACGACGAGAGAAAGATCATGTACGAAAACATAATCGAACTGCACGTAGTTAAGAAATAACTCAAGCAAAAATCCAAGTAGAAAAGAAATAAATGAGGGGACAGAATTAAATTATGCGAAAGATTAAAAACAGTTGAAATCGATGTCTAACTATGACGTGACTGTCTAGACAACAGGAGAAAGATTATGTACGAAAACGTAAACGAACTCCACGTAGTTAATAAATAACTCAAGCAAAAATCCAGGTAGAAAAGAAATAAATAAGGGGACAAAATTAAGCTATGCGAAAAATTAAAAGCAGGTGAAATCGATGCCTAATTATAAGGCCATTGACCATATAACTACTCATATGACTAGACTGTCTAGACGACAGGAGAAAGGTCATGTACGAAAATGTAATCGAACTCCATGTAGTTAACACAAGCGAAAATCCAGATATAAAAGAAATAAATGAGGGAACAGAATTAAGTTATACGAAAATTTAAAAGCAGCTGAAATCGATGTCTAACTATGAGGCCATTGACCATATAACTACTCAAATGACGAGACTGTCTAGACGACAGGAGAAAGATCATGTACGAAAACGTAATCGAACTCCACGTAGTTAAGAAATAACTCAAGCAAAAATCCAGGTAGAAAAGAAATAAATGAGGGAACAAAATTAAGTTATGCGGAGGATTAAAATCAGCTGAAATCGATGTTTAACTAAGGCAAAATGATCAAAATATTTCTTGATGAAAACTCAAAACTCAAAAGATACTAAGCTTGTATACTATTTCTAAACGGCATTTTGTGCTTTTTTAGTAAATCGTTAAATAAAGGGAACTTATGTATGTAAGTTTATCAGAATGAAAACCGTAAAATAATGTAAAAGATTAGGTGATATACTTACTCATGTAGGATTGTTCATTTGTTTTTAAAGAAATAGTTTTCACTTAAAACTAAATTTAGACTGAATGTAGATTGACCAATTTAGATTTTTGAAATATTGCAGCTAGCTTTTATTTATACTAAAACAAATTTAACAACTTACGTCCCTCTTATGTTTTTGAAACTAATTGACGACCCAATGCATTACAGTTATTGAAAGTGAAGAAAATGTTGATATTTCTGTGACTTCTATTAAGTCAGCTTCATGCCAATTGCTTTTGATGCATTCTAATGGTTGTGCAGTTGTTGACGGAAGTTTGATTGGTAGTTGGATATCTCATTTAAACTTATTTGCGGTATTTGTGAATTTGAAGAAAAAAAAGTTATTTAATTAAGGAGTTCTTTTAACCAAATAAAGAGCAGTTTTGGATATCTGTAAGTTTAAAATTATTAAAACTTATTGATTGCTAGCAGATCTTAAATAATTAACAAATCGATCTGAAAGCGAATTTCAGGTTCGTTTTCAATTACAGATGAAAATATAAAACGGATGTACAAATTTGAAAGTTTGATAACTTGAATATTGTGAACGTTTTAAACTAAGAACAGATTGTATAGGTTAAAGTTTTAATTTAATTTAATAACAACTGAAAAAAGTTAGATATTTATCAGTCGGTTGATTTTCAGGTTATCTCAAAGGATGCGTGTAAAACACATACTTGTTTCCTTTTAGTGGAAATATTTAACTTGAGAATGGCTTCTATAAGCATGCAAAGAAATAAATTCGCATTTAAAAAGATATTCCATTTAAAAATTAGTAACTCTACTATTTGAGGGGCTTAAATTCTAACACCTGAATTACTTTACTCAGTGCATAAACACGTATTTCTTACGAGATATTTTAATAACATTTTTATTTTCGTTAATATAATTAAATAAAACTTCTTCCGAAATTAAATCTAGAGTGGTACGAGTAATAGAATAAAAAAGGAAAGCAAGTATTTATTAAATCTACTGCTGTTTAATTAATACTAAAAATGTTTTCTACTTAAAAATGAAAGCCATATTCATAATCCAATAATAGATGTTTGCATCAAAATTGTAATGCGTGGTTTAGAAATTTAAAATGATATGAAACTTTTGACATGAATCCTTGTTGTTACGTTACGTTACACCTTGCAAATTTTAAATAATTTTCTGAAGCATTTTTTCCCGTAGTGTATTTATTTCGCATTGAAAGAAACTTCATTATTTATTAGAAAAAGGAGAGATGTTGCTTAGTAATTTTAATTATAGACTATACCATATTTATTGAGTCCTCAGAGAAATGAAAATTTTTATGTGCAAGTGAAAGCAAGGATGTTTGTTTAGTTGCATGTTTTTTTTTTAAATAACATGGAACTTTACCAGCTGTTCAAAATGCATGCTTTAGCACGAAATAGTATTTATTACTTTACTAAGGAAATCTATTGGTTCCAAAGTATATCATTTTCGAGATTAATATTTTACAATAATTATCAGTTATCCTAAGAATGCCCTTAGTAAATATTTTGAAGATAAGTGTAAATTTAACGAAACGTTTAAATTAAAATTAAAGTGTATTAAAAGTGATTTTCAAAATTAAAGAATACAGTGATCAAGCTGCTATTATGTATTTATTTTATGTGATGTTTAATTAGGTAGAAAGAATAAGAAAAAGAGAGGGACAGAAAGAGTCTTTCACTTAAGTCCCCCTCCTCAAAAAAATTAATAACTTATTTTCTTTAATAAAATACTGAGTTGATTTTTACTTAACAACTATTTTGTTAGTTTGTAGAGTCGCATCTTCTTTGGTAGCATAAACTGTTGAACTATAAAGTCTACAGAGGAATAATCCTCTTGTCTTAAACTGCAGACAGATAAAGTCGGAAGAATGTTTGTGAATAGCCCTTTTATTTTAACATAATAATTAACAATGACCCAACTTGGGTTTACTTAAGCCAAGCACTTATGGCTTAACAGAAATACGTAATGTTGAACTAGTTCAAATGTGGTAGATTATATTAACGACTCACAGAATAATTTAACGTGCAAAAAGACTCTGGTTTGTAGAAATCGGGGAGACAAGCCAAATGGCTAGAAGCACTCAGCGCCACAGAATCAAATTGCTAATAATCATGACACAACTAGGCCAACACACTGGACTAAGCAGACACTCTCTGACACTGACTTCCGAAACAGCTGCTCAAGTAGAAATTCTTTCTACCTCTATCTGAATGAACGATCGCTATCTCATTTATATTCTGGCATGAAAAGCGTGAGTAAAAAGAAAGTGTAGAAACGTTTCTCACCTTAAAATTAACTATCAGTTAAAAATAAATAAATAAACCTCACAAGTTTCAATGCAATATTGGTAGGTTATGCTAATTAAGGAAGTTAATTTTATGACAGCTGTGCAATAATACACATAACTAAAATCCTTAGTTTTCTTTAAACGTATTTTAAAAAAGTATGCTCGTAAAGCTTATTTTGATAAAAGAAGCCACGAGCAAAGTTTTCGTAAGGTGATGTGAAGTAAAAGAATTACCCAAAGCTAATTCTGATTGATCATACGCGTTTCATTGTGATGTGATGTTATGCAAATTCAGTAATTTTCAGAGCGTAAATAAAATAGGAGATTTTCTGTTTGATGTTAAGTTGAATAACTGCAATTAATATGCTAATGCAATGCTAATGTTTTAATTAGGAACACTATATGATGAAGCCAAATTTAAATCTTTTGGGCACAATTCACAATAACACGCAAAAAAAAAAAATGAATAAATACTCAAAGAAAAGAACTGCAGATGATAGTTATCATTTTCTGAAAACATGGTAATGATTTATTATCGTATTTAATCCTTCGATAGCTAACTAACTTCTTACGAAATACTTAACGCATTTTTGGGGGGAGGGTTGAGTTACATTAAGAAATGTGAGAAAAAGCTAGTGAGAAACTTAAGTAAATGGGGAAATAAAAAAAAATATTCTTTCCGCAAAAAAAAAAAAGAGAAAAAGTTGGAACTGCGAGAAACTTTTGAATAAATAAATATTCCATCATCATAAAAAATAGTATTCTTTTTTCCTTTGCATTAATCGATACATCTTGAGCTTCTTGGACCGTTTACTTTGCGCATGCGCTTCTCTATTCTTGTCAGGATTTCCTTCGCAATCCATGCTTTATAACAATCTAAAACACATCAGCCATTTTTTTTAGAAACATTATTTAGGAATTTGTGACTTTCAAACGATATCGTGGAGAAAGTGATGTCATTAGGACGACATGCCTCATTACGTCGGGTTTATATGGTGGAGGGGGATCTCTGTATGTTTCGCAGTAAAACTATGCACTACTAATTTTACAGTAGGGAAGCTGAACTCGCATTATTCGTAAAATTCGGGTATCTAAAAGGCCTTTTTTAATCTTTGCAAACTCCAGGAAGTTTTCAATTTGTAGAGTTATCTACAGTTAAACAATAAGCACATTGTTGTAAGCATTAAAAGCGGAAAAATTCGAACGTATTTTTTTTTTATCTTGGCGTCTTTGTATTTGTAAACGTCTTCTGTGTTTATGATGCTTGTGATGCCACTCAACATTACTTTAAAAGGAAACTATGTGAAAATTAATTGATTATTATTTTTATTATGAATGGTACTTATTTTCCTATTACAGAAGCTTTTGGTTTCTAATTTGTTTAATGACACCTTTTTAATTATTATTGAGAACACTGCAATATTAATTATTAATAACTGTTTTTCGTTGGTATATAAGTTATTTCAAATTTCTTTCATTTTCCTCTATTCTTCTGTCAATATAATAAGCATTCATGTGCATTTAAAAGGAGTAGAAATGCTGTAAAACTAAGTAAACACTGAACAGTTTACTTTAGAATTATGTCAGATGTATGTTATTATCCAACAGCAAAACGTAACTTTTGTCTCCATTAAGATTTGAATAATTAGATTTGCTGAGAACTCATAAGACTAATGCTGAGAAGTCATAAAATTTAAAATCTGCTATTATGCTGAATTTTTAATTATTCTATTACTTTTTTGTGTGACTTTTACTAATAACTGTCTCTTGAATAATAACATTTCATATAAAAGTTCTCTTTATATTTAATATCAAAAAGTTTGTATCTTAGCAATATCTGAAACCATAGGTAAACAATCTAATGTTTATCAGCATTTTTTTATTTCAGTTTTGTTAAAGGAATATATTGCATTTCCTCATTAGTATATTTGAGCCCTTATGGACTGTCATTGCAATTACATCTGAAATGGCTGCATATTCTTGAATGCGTTAGAAGATAAAACCAATGCATGTAATTGAAATTTGAGTAAACGACACCTGGAAAGAATATTATGTCTCATCTGAAATAAAGTTTCGTACTGCAAACAGAATTGTTTTCTATACGCAATTATATTTTTTAATCAAGCATATTTTTATTTTTATTCTTTAAGATTATTATATCTCTTTCATGAAGTTTCCTGTTAATTTCTATTATTTGCACTATAGAGTAAGTGTCATTTTATAAAGCAGTTTTTTATTGCATATCTTAAAGGATAGCCCAAATGGACGTTAGCCCAGAAGGGCTATTAGACTCAAAACGGCATTTTGCGTTGAATCACTACGAACAACTGAATCAATTTTCAAATTGTTGCCACCAAATATTATCGCCTTGCATTATATTTAAAGAAAGTAAATAATGAAGAAGCTGCATAAGTGTACGTATGTTTCTCGTATTGTGAAGAAACAATGGTACCTAAAGTCATCCAATTTTCAATAATATAGTCCTCCACCCGAATATGGCTACGTGGAAGCCCGAATTTGAAATTTGTTTTATTGTCTCTTTCATATATATTTTAAAATTTTAACAAATTTTTGATAAAAAAACTCAACAGTTTCAAGCCGAGCAGTGGCAACACTGTACGGAATAAAACACTTTTATCTACAGTGCACGAGACCGTCTATCGAGAATTCTAAAGATATGCTGATTTTAATTATTTTTAGCCCAAATGCTCTCGAAACGTGTATGTGTCTGTAAATGAAAAAGACGCCCGTTTGAGAGTAACATAAAATCAAAAAGCTTTCAGATTTTTTTAAATATAATTCTGCATCGGTAATTTTAACGAGAAAAATATTTTCTTTGTAATGTTTTGCACAAAAAAAAAAAAAAAGAAACGAAAAGAAAAATAGCTTTGGAAAAAAAGGTCTTCCTGTCTAATTTTTGGGAGAGATTAAAATTTACTCATTAAAGCATTGTAAAGATTACACAGTTCTCTAAATATGTAATTAAGTTACATCGAAATACTATTAGTATACCTACTAGTAGTACTATTAGTATATCTACATGAATTCTCCAACTTATGAAAATTATGCAAAAACATTCCGTCAGATCATTAACAAAATACTGTAGCTTATAATGTATATTAAAATAAATTCTATACCGATACACAAAGTTTAAGCCATTTATACTACAGAAATTTGATTTTTCAAAGAAAACCTTAAAATACTTAATATAATGTATTCAGATTCTTTAGGAAGCAATAAAAACTGTTTTAGAAGTTAATTTGTTGTACTTATATAACTGAAACTTCATTTTTGAGTCATATTTTGTTTAGGGCATATTTTGTTAAGTGTCTTTTTCTTTGGCAAATGTTTGGTTATATGAGATGTTACAGTGCAATAATCAGTGCACTTTTTTGACATTAGTGCATTTATTGTGAATGAAATTATTGTAAATGGATATTTGAGTAGTGATTCTTAATCATGCTGGGCACAACTGTGCATCCATTGTCAGTGGTATTTAAATAGCTGCTTTCTCTATTATCGAGCTACATTTGTAACTGCACAATCAGTAGATTTGTAATTTCAAAAATTAGAAAATTAGCACTTGATAAGTAGATTCTAAATGAACTGATTTCAGTATTTAGTATAAAAGTACTCATATTCCATTATATGATACCGAACTTATCAGCACTGTATAAAAAAAATTCTCACGGTTGTATGCTTGATATAAATTTTAAAAAATCTCATTTTTTAATAAGAAACGAGTGTGTATGATGTCACTTTGATAAAGCTCAGGCTGCAGCACATTGTTAAAAAAGTAATTTGCAAATTCATGGTTACATATACACCAATATTGTTTATTTATTTGATATTTTTCGTTTGAATGTATTAAACTTCTCTTCGCTCTGTTGATAAGAGTGAAAAGTACACCTTATGAAAAATAAATTTATGAACTATCGTGAATATGATTTATTTGTAACACAAACTGCCCTGCATACTTCATAATTTTTCCTGCTTGCTGACGTAAGCAAACACTGTTTAAAAGATTTTTCTATTTCATCTAGTTATGTAAAAAAATTGCTATTAATGGGTATCTGTATAAACTCTGGTAATAAACTGATAATTGCCACAATAAATCAGTTCTCACTACAAGTAAATTTTGAATTAATTGCAACAGAACTATTTGCAAAAGTTGTCAGGACTGAGTGTTCTGTGCATACTTTTGGCGAACATGGTCGTGATAGTGTTAAAGTCCTGATCTCGAACAGGGAGCTGAATGCAGCTTTGTTCTATGGTAGAATAACTGTGGTTAAATGGTAGAATAACTGCGCTTTCGGAGAGATTAAAATTAATCTTTTATTAAACTACTATTTACAGCCACTTCCCAACTCGGAAAGGATAACAGAAAATAATGACCGCACTTGGGTCTAAAAGGAACAATCAAATAATTTAAAATAAAGTTGAGTAGAAAATAAGTAGTCGTTGCTCTCAGAGCTATAAACGCGAGATTGGCCTCTATGCTAAACTATCAATGGTGCGTAGCAAGATTTAACTAATACTAACGCACTTAGATTACTTCAATTAGTATTAGAATAACAGCGTTAAGGCTTAGAAATTTAAATACTAGCTAGTCAGACGAACGTCGAACAGAGCCGCAGTGATCTGAGACTAAAAGCTCTCTCACACCGAGAAGTTCCTTGCTAACCTTTTAAAAACAAAACTTGGCTCCACTTAAAATTAGCATAAAGCTGAAACGCGCGCTCATTCTAACGGGAAGTTGAAATAAGAGCTCATAGGAAAGAGAAATTAACATAAAACTTTGTTAGTTTAAACTAAAACTTTACAAAGTAAATTAATGAAACTCTTAATGGGAATATATGCATGCGCTTTCTGAAATAAATTTATTTATAAGATAATACTCTAAAATATAGTTATTTGTATTCCGATAAAAAAAAATATAACAAAAAATCTGATGTGCATACCACATGATTTTCTTGTAAAGGCTATTAAATTATATACATTTCTCGCTGCATTTCATTTAAACGCATTTCCTCGAATTTAATTCGAGATGTATTTCTCATTCTATTAATTCACTTCTCATTTCGCAACAAGGCAAAGCTACATAAGAACTCAAAATATCTTCATTAAAAGCTGAAAAATATGGAAAAACATAAAACACCAAATTCAGCTAAAAAATTAAAAAGCGATTTTTGTAATTAAAATTAAAGTTTCGACGCAAAAGCAAGCAATTCGGCCAGCGGGCGAAAAGGCAGATTTTTCGGTGCACAAAATTGAAAGTTTACTTTTGATACCACTCGGCAAAAAGACACTGAAGGTGCGTGCAGAAACTCACTTAATTCACTATTCTGCTAAGTTTCAAGTGTAAACAAATATGACAGCTCCATTAGGCTTAGCCGCACTTAAACAACTTTTAAATTGTTAATAATTCTACAGCCATTAAATGCAGATTAACTAAGGGCATAAAAACCTTAACCGGAACATAAGAACAGCTTAATTCAATTACTTTTAAAGCAAAAAATGCACAATTTACCAACATATAAGAATAAAAAACTGAGCTCACCGAGCCCACGAGTCGGGTGGGCTAATAGACGAGTGGTGCTAACCGAGCAAGGTAGGCTAATAGAGTGGGTATATATATACTCTATTAGCCCATTATTAAACGTATATATATATATATATATATATACACGTTTGGTGCTGCTGATTGCAACCAAAAAGGGAGGTGCACACCTACATGTCATGGCAGTCCCATGTGGAAAATTTCAGCCGTCTCAGACTGATCGTTTTTGATCGAGATACATACGTACCTACGTATGTGCAGGCGTCGCGAAAAAACCTCTTCTGAATCCATTTTAAATCCATGTTACAAACCGTTTTGTAAAATAAATCCTTCATTAGGTCCTTATGTACAGATGTCACTGAAAAACATCGTTGAATTGCATTCGATAGAGATCAAAAAGAATATTTGTTGAAATATTATACCCGAAAATTTTCGCGTTTACAATACTTCCTTTACTTCGTACAAGGAAGTAAACTGATTTTAATCAGAATTATTTACAAGTTTAAA
Organism: Stegodyphus mimosarum; assembly: GCA_000611955.2. Taxonomy (NCBI): domain Eukaryota; kingdom Metazoa; phylum Arthropoda; class Arachnida; order Araneae; family Eresidae; genus Stegodyphus; species Stegodyphus mimosarum. Next base: position 458,610 of record KK120412.1, on the reverse strand, counting down.
ATGAGTCATTGATTGAAAGCAAATATCGCGATTCAGAAATATAAATAAAACAATTCCCATTACTTTATTTTTGATTTATTTTTATTCCATTTTTTTTCATGAAAATTATTGTTCTTGTAACTGAAATAGCAAACGAAATTGTTAGTTTTTTTTTTCCTAAACTAGTTAATAGCTCCATGTTATCGCAAAATCACATTTCATTATCATTTCAACTTTATTCAGATTTAATGGCTGTTTAAACAAGAACGTTTTTATATACAACGGTTTATTTATATTGAATATTTAACTATATATTGGTAAAATGTTTTGTCCGATGAAGTGTATTCTGGATGGTTTATACCTCGAAATTGTGAAATAATTTATTCTTCAATGAAAAGTCGTCGTCTATTAGAAAATGTTTGGCTTTTGTAGATATATTATATTGTTAAATCTTTTAATTGTGCGCATTTCTGTTACATTTTCACCACGATATTCATTGCATAATTGAACTTCTAACAGTGGTTTCACTAATTATTATTCATAATTCCTGCAAATATACAGCTGCATTTATACCGCATCTGGAAATCATATGAAAATAACTAACATTTAGCACATCTGAAATGATATTTTAAAAGTAATGCAGCATTACGTACGTTTCAAAATAAAATGCATATAAAAACCCAAGGTTGTTCATGTTTATCGCCTGCTTCAAGAGGTGTATTTTCCCTTTGCTTTTTGCAGCTTTAGCTCAAACAAAATTCGTTTCCAAGAGAAACGGTGACCATTTATAAAAAGAAATCAAAATAAATAGAGTTTAAAGTGATTGCGAAAGGAATTTATTGGTGAAGAAACAATATATCTGTTAAAGTTTTCTGGTATTGTTAAACAGTTAGTAGTTCCGTTTATAAAGTGAGTACACTTCTACATGACACACTTACACAGCTTGAAAAAAAAGTAAGGTAAATATCACACATCCATTTCAAAAGGGTAAAATATAATACATTTATTACATGCTAGCTTATTACCTCTCAGTATATAATGACGCGTCAACTGTTCATTTTCCGGAATGGAATTCGTTACCCATTATAATAATTATTGCCTTATAAGGTATTTTCTCCGTCCATTGCCTGTGTGGTGCAATTAGAAACATACAGAGGCGTATTCGAAAGTTCCAGGTTTTGGAATCCCGATGAGGGCATTGCACCCGTAGAGTCATAAGAGTGTTTTAGTCATTTTATGTTTTAACAGTGATATGTTTTGTTATATTTTAAAGCTTTCAATATTAATTATAATTTTAGAAATTCGAAACAATTCTGATTTCCAAATGGAAGTTCGAAAAACAAATTTTCTGATTCATATAACCCATCCTACCGAAATGAAGATTTGCAACTTTTGAATGAAGACGCGAAGATGGAGACTTGGCGATGACACGAGTTGTTACATGATTTTAACATTCGAAAAAAAAATTGTAAAATATTATTTGGGAAGAAAGATGGAAGCAAATTTGATCGTAGTGTTACTTATGCAAATATTGTTGTTACTGTGACTTATCTCACTTGTCTGACAATCAGAACAAGCCCATGAAATTCATTGTGGCAAGGAATGCAAGATTACGCCTGCCGTTTGCAAGAACCTTCAGCATCATACAGGTGCCCGTATGACTTTGCTGAGTTCCGCCCCCAATGATAATGGAGGGCATCCCGGAGGCGTAATGGAAAACCTCACATTGAGTTGATCAATGTTAACGAATTTCGCTTACTGCGCATGCTCAATAGTGTACCGTTGGCGCGGGAGAAAATACTGGCGAATAAAAATAAACTACCCTTTACAAGCCTGTTCGTCATGTAGGCCTTAGCGACTCTTTACGTCTGCAATACTATGGGCACTTTTTTTGTGCTTATTGCACTTGCTGTTTCATTTCATTTTGATTTATTTTGTTCATCAACATTACATTTAATATCAGTTATTTGTAATAATTTCTTTGGCTTTAATTCAGTAATTTAAACTAGATATATTCCTTAAGTTGTTAAAGTATTTATGAATGGAACGCATGGTAAATAACCGATTGCTTTTATTCCTCAGAACTACAATCAATAAACAACATTATCTAACGTTTCCTGTTTTGTAAACGAAAATCTGGGGAGTCTACAATTGATATTTACACCTAAGTAATGAAGCAACGTACATCCTAACAAGTTTTAAAACCCCGAACTGTTTACGTCCAGATAACAAAACATCAACCATATACCATTTTTATCTTCTTTTAAAATTACTCCAAAGTCGTAATTGCGCCAAATTCTCTTCTGGGCATGCGCAGTGTGCGTAATTCGTTTAACAATGTTCAACTGAATCTGCGTTCTGCCATTACGTATCCCGGAGAGACGGTTCCAAAGGTCTCCTACCCTCTTCCCTTATCAGCAACCTTTCGAGAGGACTTTCCTTTAGCCATATATTCAGAGTGCTTCCATGCCGCACAGACGCTATATATTTACAAACATTGACGCCTTCCCCCGGGATTCGAACCCAGGCTCTTTCGGTACGGCAAGTCTGTTGTTTGAATGTTAGTTCTATAACCGTATTATACATATAGCGAGTTATAGCTGTGTTTGTGATAGCACGACAAAGACTTACAAAGGTTTCAAAACAAACTTTTTATTTAAACTAATTTTTTAACAGAACGAGGCATGACTGCATTATCGTGTTACAGATAATTACAGCTTGTGAGCAAATTAAACGTAGATCCGTTGTGTAAGACTACACGGTTAAATACTAAGCTACAACCTGACTCAATTACTTAAGGGTTCATAAGTTTAATTTAAAGGTGCGTAAGTTTAATAAATTTTAAGGGTGCTTAAGGCTCAATAAATTAAGGGTAGCCGAGATAGTCAGAACTAGCTAGAGCTGGCAAAATCTAACCTCGTAACGCGTATGCCAGGAGAACTAAACCCTCAAGATGTCAAACCCTCAGCATAAATACACAAAAAAATAATTTGCATTCTGGTGAGGGATATGGAAAGAAGAAGTTGAAGTAAAACACCAAATCATAACAGCTGGGTATTTTAAAATAAGAAGAACCTTACAACTTGCTTATTTTATTAATTTAAATATTACTTATACTGATCCTTATTCAAAATTAATATCAATAAAATAAATTTCCAAAGGAATAAAATTCCAAAGGTCGTGCATTCGTTTTCTTCATTCAGTTCAAAACTTTAAAGCAATACTTAACTTATTAATATTTAAATAATATTAAATTTTAAATAAGAATATTTAAAATAAAGAATAATAAAAAGCTATAATACGCAAGAAAACAAATATTTACAAATATGCACAAGCCGCCGAGACGGTATAGTAGTTATGAAATCCTACTGCGGTACCAAAAGGCATGGTTGTAGTAGTATCCTTTCATAGGAGATAACGGTGGCCCACTTATTGGGTGTCTGCATAATAAAGTAGCCACCCCTTTCGGACTTAGTAGTGACCAAGACTAAGTTGGCAAAGCATCCACCAATTAATAAAAAAAACATGCGCAAAATAAGTACAAAAGTGATCTGAGAATCATGAAGTAGCGGTAATTATAAATCCCAGAGAAGATGAGAAGCAAAATGCCCTCTAGCGTTGAAAGATTAAAATATTAAAATGAAAGATTTAATTGAGTATTATGTATTTGCAGTGATCTTCATCATCGTGCAGATGACACGCGAAGACGTTTCGTGTATAAATTCGTGTTACATTTGTGCAGATAATCGTGATCGAATAATATTTTAAGATCAGGATAATCTTATTTATAACCCCTAGAATCGAAGCACACAGGAAGGATTTCTGAGCATCTGAATACAGAGCTATGGGAAGTATTGGTAATGGCAATTGTAGAGAGACAGAACAGGGATATGCTTCTACGGTTATTTCACAATATGTTATCAAACAATGCAATGAAACCGGCATGTACTGGTGTCCCTCATTAAATAACATATTTTGTTTTCATTCTGGAAATATGAATACCTTTGTTCATAAAATGTATGATGTAAGAATATAAGGTATTTTCTCCCTCCTTAAAGCATGCCTTCATGGATTAACGGCAGCATACTCGCCGTGTATTCGAGAGGTCCAGGCTCGAGTCCCAGCGAGGGGATTGTACATTTTTCACATTTCCAGCATCAAAAGCTTAATGACTCTACAGTGGGGCCCGAACGAAAAGGTCATGGTTCGTCACCACCAAGATTTGGCGACTGGGTCCCCTAATCCCCGCCCCAGTACAGGCGCCCTTTAAAAGGAGAGTATATAAGATTTATAAAGAATGGGGTCAAAGGCTAATGGAATCTTTGTTAGAGCGTAGAAAGGATGTCATTCGAAATTTTCACACCTATTTTTGCGTTAATGTACGGGGAGGGGAGGAAATTGTTATGAAACTGGCAAAGTATTTCGAGCGGTTCCGTATTTTAAGGATACAAGTTAGCGAAGGGTTTGAATTTCAAAGAGTTAAATAAATTTCAGTTCTTTGATTTTAAATAGTAAGCGAGTAATCTTTGAATAATATTTTGTAGGAACTGAGAATTATTTTAAGGCATTAATTTCATCATTTTTGAAATTTAAATACGTATATAGGAGTGTATAAGGTATTTTCTCCCTCCTTAGAGCATGCCTTCGTGGTCTAACGGTAGCACACTGGGTGCGTATTCCAGACGTCCAGGTTCGAGTCTCGGCGAAAGCATTTCACATTTTTCCCATTCCCATTAAAAGCTTAATAAGTCTACAAGAGATTCATAATTAAAATTACCACATGACTCAAAATTTTCAGGATTTTACTTTAATAAGTATTCACTTTTCAGAGTCATTCACACATAAGTAGCAGAAAATTCTAAAATTCAGTAACTATAAAAATATGGGTGATAGCCGAACACAGTTGTTACGGAAATGTGCAAAAACAACTGGGATTTGGTTTTTTAAAATGAAAAATTTTATTGCCGTCTTCACTTTTCTAACTACAGAAATTTTTCTGTTACTTTTAGATCACCTTGCACTTACACAATAGACACATACATACCACTTAGCATATGGACACATACACGATTTGACATGGAATTATGAATTATTACTTCATATCTTCGTAGAGGATTAATTTGCATATAAGCAGTTAGAATTTCTAAAACTTTAATCCCTAAATTCGGTAGGATTTTTGGAAATCTAAAATCTCATTAAATTCTACACAGCCCGGTGAAGTTTCATTTACTCTCAGAAATGTAAAAGGCATTCTAGTTTAATTTACCAAGATTCTGATAGAGAGAAATTTAATTTGTTCTTTCAAATAAGGAAGGATTAAATTACATGCTATAGAATTTCATCCGAAACACATTTACGTAATTCAACTTCCTTTAATACAGTTACTTCAAAATACTTTTTTATTTATTGTTAACGTTTACTCAGTTGAATAAGGAGTTAGGAAATTAATTAGGTCTTAGACAGTTGTGGTTTGATTACGTTTTAAAAGTATCGTTGTTCCAAAATGTAATTTATATTTCTCTGAGGGATTTAATTACAGGTTTTTAATAAAGAAGTTAAATTAAAAAATTATTGAATATTTCGTAATCAGGTGTTGTTTCTCTTAAACTGCGTAACTTGTAAATGTAGTTAAATTAAAAATTTATCCATTTTTTTCGAGAGGGATTTGAAGTTCGGGTTTAAGAAATAACTTTTCAGTCAAATTTCAGGCAAAAAGTGTCCGTGATTAATGTAAGAATTGCATCCAGTTGAAAGAAGCATCCTTGAGTATGATGATTTGTTTCTGATGAAGTATAATCACTATTAATATTTATCAAAATACGTAGAGATTTTCCATCAAAAAAGTTGAGACGAAACCGAGATTCAGGTTTACAAATTGCTGAGTCATGATTGGGTACTTACGTACTATCAAAACCATCTTAATGGAAGTAGCCAAATTTTCAGAAAGTGCCAAACTCTGGCAAACATGCTGATAAGCATTCTTCCGGCAACCTTACTCATAAAAATAGTTTCAGTTAAGTAATACCCTCATTTTTATATACATTCTACTTTGTTGTATTCCAAGTTCCAATGTCTTTTATCCCTTTGAAGGGCAGCGGTATAAAAAATATACCGGATGTTTGTCAATTTTTTAACCTCCTAAAAATGATAATTTTTCTACACCAAAAGTTCTAATCTTGAGTTTCTAGTGTTTTCTTTTGATTCTAAATGGCAGCACTACCTTATGATTGCTCAATATTTTGCAATTATGAAATTAATATACCTCGTTTTAAGGTATCATGTTTGAAGATTCATAAATTCTATTGAAGGGGGAGAAAAAATGCAAAACCTGCAAATGTATGACGTACAAATGCTAAATATTATATATTTGCTGCATTTAAATGAAAACTGTTAATTAAAAGAAGATTATTTATACGATTTTAAAACCGGTATATAAAATATACCGGCGCGCATATAAAGGGTACAATGCCAATAGATGGCAGCACCAGGTATTTCTCTATTCTGTGGAATGACACAAAAATTAGTTATTTGTGATTAATTTACCAGTTGTTTTCGATTAAATATTATGTTCATGGGTGGATGGGGACTTTACTGACCCTGTGAGTATGAATATTAAAAGTATCTTAGTTTCTTTTTATCCTTAGTTTACTCCAGCTAAAATTTGAATTTCACCACTTTACTCCCTCGAGAAAAACTTCGATTTCAAAACTGTCGTCTGGCGTCAAAACATCATACAATTGTAGGGGTTAAATGTGGCATGATAGTCCTGAAAGACACCCATTGCTTCGTGTTTTCCAAAGCCTTAGAATGCAGAGAAAATGAAAAGAGGTGATTGATAGCTAATTTGGTAGTGCGGGAGGGTCAAACTATCTCCTCAGTGGAGCAGTGATAAGATCAGACAAAAGGAAATTTCACTTACAAACATGGAAAAAAGGAATGTACTTTCGCACCTGGCTAGAGAAATGGAAAAATGCTGATTTGAAAGCTTGCTTTTATGCGTTACGATATCCAGGTCTTTGTTAATTTCAGAAGGAGACTAGGGAATACAAGAGAAACTTTTTCCCAGGGTTAGGTTATAAGTAAAAGGTTTTCAAAATAAGTCTTCACTGTTGGTGAAAGGAGCGAATACATACGGTCAGTTTTAGATGCAAACACTTATCTTCGGCAGTTAAAAAGGCAGTTTCAGCTTATCGTATTATACTAGTTCAATTACAGCATGATATGGTTTACGCATGCAGTGATATATTTGCTAATTTTTTTCATTAAATGATAATATTGAATTTAAATAACTTTCAAAAGCTTTTTACCCGTATTTTACATAAGTATGTTCAGCTGGGTGGCATCATCAAAGTTCCTAAAAATATAAATTTTATTTTTAAAATTTTAAATTTCTAGTGAAATTTTAAAAGTTTTTTACTTAAGATTTACATAACTATAACCGAGCACTCATTTTTATAGACACACATCAATATGCAATAATAAGTATGCAATAATAGATTTAAAAAACAAAAATTAACTCTTGGTAGCTCCATGGAAAAAAAATGTCCTAGAGGGGCGGCGGTATAAAATATATACCGGCTCTCAAAATTCAGGATTTCACTCTAGATTTTTTTTCAGCCTTAATTTTGTGTTCTTAGGGTCCATAAGGTAAAATTCATGCAAAATTTTACCACAAATTAAATTCTTTTATATACCGCCCCTCAAAGGGTTATTCACAAATTGTGATACTTTTTGCCTTAGTTTTAAGATATGAGCTTGTGAAATTCGCTAGCAATGGAAGAAACTACTGCAAAATTTCGGAAGCAAAGCAGAATTTTGCTGAAAATTTTCTAAAGGGCCGCTGTTGCCGAAGACTGAACGAAGCCGAGTCTCTGCAATTCTCTGATTTTCGTAAGTGAAAACAGATCGCTGTGTACCTCGGGAGAAGAATAAGTCAAAAAAAATTACAGAAAGATTCGGATAAAAATGGAAGTGTTTTTTTAGTATATAACGTAATCCTTATTTAATAATTCAAATTTGTATTTTAAATTGTTAAAGTATGTTTTCTTTTGCTGTGTTGATATTGCTTGCCAAACTTACTATAAATATCGATTGTTTGGGAAGCTTTCTATAAAAAAAAGCGTGAAAATCATCAACTTGCGCATTATAACTTACTTTTCATTCTCATTCGTAAAAAATCGCCAAATTGCGCCAAGATAGTTGTGATAGTACAAGTACCCATGATTGTTTCGAGTTCAATTTAAGAAAAATGCCATTGTTATTCACATTTTATTTTCCACCTCAAACGAATATGCCTAATTATTCATATTATGGAATATGAATGTTATGGAATATGAAAAAGCTTGAAATTTGTGAAAAAATTTAGCATTCCTTCCAAAGAAACTTTCATCAGAGCATTAAAATTTTTGATTGAATAAATATTAATTTGGCACAGAAGTCGCTGAATTTCATCAAGTTTGAAAAGAATAAACAACTTATTATTCACTTTTAACATCCTCAATTAGAAAGCACATACGCTGGTTATCATAAATTAAGGAAAAATCACAAAAATCAGGATTATTGAAAAAGTTACATGTAGAATTTTTAGGAAACTTACCCACAATTTACAACACATAGTAAGGTATCCAATAACACAAAGAGAAATTACCAGACAATTATGGCAGTATAGAAATTAGCACATGTATAAAATCAATAAATCAAAGGTGTCAGTTTGCTATAGGAAAAGTAACTTCAATATGGAATATGATCGCCTCTAGAAGCAACAACAGCACGAACAGCGATGTGTCATGCTTTCAGTTATGCCGTCTATCAGTTCCATAGGAAGCGAGAGCCATTGCTCTTGCAAAGCAGTTGCAAGCGCGGCAAGGATCTGATGGAGCGGATGGAGAGCAGCTAGACATCTCCCTAAAGCATCCCAAACGTGCTCAATAGGATTCAAGCCCGGACATCCAGCTGGCCACTCCGTGCACATATTTGTTTCCTGTTGAAGATTATCATCTACGATAAGAGACGTGTGTGGTCTTGCGTTGTCGTCCTGTAACAGGAAATCATCACCTATTGCCTATATGGGCGCACATAAGCATCAATGATGTCATCTCTATAAACCTGAGCATTCACGGTTCCCCTTGGAATGACGTGGAGGTAAAGCCTTCTACGCATAGTTGACGTTGACACCAACTTTCCGGTGGCTGCAGCAAGGGATCTGAGAGAAGTCGGAGCAGCGGTTCTATTCCTGCGTGCGTATAATGTCAAATATCGGCCATTGACGCTCGTGGTAGCAGTTGGCCGTCCTTGGCTGAACTTCCTAGATGCCGAATCTGTGGTTTGAAATTGTCTTCAAAGTCTACGAACCACAGAAGGACTCACATTTAGCCATCTGGCCACTTCTGTTTGACTTTGTCCTGTTTCTAGTCTCCTGACGGCTCTCCATCGTAGTTCTGCAGACAAATGATGCCTGGAGGTCATTGTTACGAATTGGCTATCTCAGATTTCTGATGTCACTATCACAGTGAAACAAGTGGGCTTGCTCTCAAATATGGACTTTTATGCTCCTCGCAGATGACGTATTCCGAGCGCAGCGCCACTCATTTGCATATTGCAGTTTTACTCAGCTACTCATACTTGGCAACATATTCAAATTTTACACGGTTTGTCGTACTTTTGAGGGAGTTATCGTTATTTTTGTGATTTTTCGTTAATTTATTTAATTTATGATAATCAGTGTATTTCTTTCAATTTATTTATTTGAAAATAATTAATTCAAATGAAATAAGTATATTTCATATATGGAATTTATATGTGAAGACTGAGCATAATTTTCCAAAGGACTGGGGGAGGGGGAAGAATGGATTCAAGTCTTTCTTTTAAACTTTATTACACTACCGCGAATAATGTAGATTTGCCGAAGCTCTGCTACAGTTTAGACAAAGTAGGCATTAGTCCTACTGCATACTGACAGAGAAATTAATTGATTCTGGGAGAGGCTTCTTGATACCCCTTATATACTGTCTAATCTAATTTTTTAAATGAATTGTAGTAAATTCACGAGGGGTAACTGCTTAAAGTAGTAATGCCTTCGTAGAAAACGTTCTAAGGAAAAGAGGCTTGCATTCACGATACACATAGAAAAATCATGAAAATGCCATTGTAGGCAGCTTATTCACTAGAGTTCTTCCTGATCAAAATACTATAAGGTTTCTCCTTAAATCTCTTGATTTTCTTCGTGAGCATAAACTGTGAAACCTTATGTGGAGGACAGTGAGCAAATCTAGGCTATGTCCTTTAGTGTTGAAGAACTACAAAGTCAGAAGGAGGGTTTAAAAGTGACCCTTTAATTCAAATATTTACAACTCTTCAAATTGAGAGTAAGCCACTACTTGGGCTGAACTAAAATAATATGAAAATAAAGTGTGTTAACAAATTCAATTCCCTGACTTAGCTTAAGTAGGACGGCGAGGGAAGCTTAACTCTTAGTGAAATGCAATAATGCGAATTTCACTAGCAAACACTGGTAATTGCAAATGCCTATGAAGGCGAACTTTCAGTAGACAGAGGAAATCTTTGCGCGCACAGCCTTACGGCGATAAATCCAAGGCTCTGTCTTTCCCCTCGTTAACTCCTGCCTTTTAAACTGCTAACAGATATATGCGATTTGCATAAATATCTCGCTCGCGCTAAATTCGGGCAGCAACTGAAACTTTGAGATATCGATAGGAAAGTTCAAACTAAAAATAATTTGGTTAATTAAAATAATGAATGCTACAAAGTTGCTCCCAGAATTTAGTAGTCTGAAACTAAGTAGCCTAAAATCGGCTTTTAGTGAAGATGCTAAATTCTAAATCTAAATTTTCCTTCCTATTCGCCATCCTTTACAATTGTAAGTTTTAAATTTAGTTTAAATCTCTGTTTGTGTCTTAGATATTTTAACATAGAATATCTTTTTCCTTCTTCACATCAAAAAGATCCATCAGGAATTTGGCTTGACTGATACTATCTGGTTCCTTCCAATCTGGAAGGAAATAAATTTTAATTTCATGTTATAAGTACATTTCACCTGAAAAGTACAACATTCCCTTCCTCTGATGCTTTCCGTAATGACTTTTATTCGCGCTTTAGGTATTCGCGTTTTTTAATTTCTATTAGCGCTTTTCGCCAAACGCATTCATTTTACACTCATTCATTTTTAAAACTTCCCCCTTGTTCTCTGGCCAAATGTAGTGTTTGTGAAAAACACGCAGTTTTACTTTGTCAAGTGTTCACAACTACCACCTGACTTCAATTCTATTGGGGTTAATTCTTCGACTTTCAAGACCTCAGACCTCCCCTAAAACAAATCTGAAATGCCCTGAGGTTCTAACATGAAATGAACTTTAAACTTTTGTGTGAAACCAGAGAACACTACGTACAACATTCAAACATTTCAATTGCATTTCATACATATAATTCATTCTTTCAATCTTCAATTCAAATTTTCTTTAAATGCTCATTGCGTTAAATAACACTTATATATTCACTTTCTAATTTAGCGCGCTTTACGCTTTTACATTACATTTTAATTTTAACTTGCGTATCCTTTACGCTTTTCCAAAATATTCGATATAAACAAAACCAGTGCTTAAGGCTTACAACAAATCATGCATTACATAGAAAACAGTTTTACATTAAATGCATTCATTATTTATACATAGAAAAATATAATACAACAGTTTTGCTATACAACTTACGTACTAGTTGCTTTTAATTAACACAATTCAATTTCCTATTTACAGAGAGTCTTTTGACTAAAATCGATGAATCCCATGTTCTGGATTACAAAGAACATTTCACGAAGTCTCACAGTTTTTCAACTGAACTCTCGAATTTCTTCCGCTGCATAATTAAGTTGTTCCTTCAAGCGTGTCCTTTACGCTTTCGGCAACCGGCTTTTGACTCGGGTAACTTCCCTTTTAAATCTGCAACTTGCACTTAAATCAGAAACATAACTGTGTGAATTTTAAAAGAAAATAAAGAATCTACTTATCTTTCTGCCAGTCTTTTAGGCGTTTTTTTGTCCATTCCTGAAAGGTTGGATATACTGTGGCTTGGGCTATTCTTTGCTTGTTACTCCTAGATTGAAACTCTGGGGCTGCCTTTCGTTTGGTCGATCTTCTTTCCTCCAGAAACACCTTGTTGGGACGAATGGTGGGTGGCGCTTTCCGTTTGTGCTGAAGTCTTTGCTCCCTCTCCAGACTGGCTCGTTCCTTCTCCTGCACTCGTAGGCTCCTTCGTTGTGGGTTGGCACCTTCGGCGGCTCGCTTCTCGCCGTTCTGTTCCCTCCGTAGTGGTGGAGCTTTCATAGTGTTTTCATTTGGACGTTCCTTCCTTAGACGCTTTGGTTGCTGAGACTGTTGCTTAGCGTTTGTCCTTTTTTCTTTTTGGGGTGGTCTTTTCTTTGGCTGCGGCTTCCTCTCTTCTGGTAACCTCCTTTTCAAACTGGGTTCTCTTGTTTTTGAGGGACCTGGTTGGGGCTCTTGAATCTTAGAAAAATTCTGTGAGGCTGGACCCTGCAACATGTCTTTCAAAATATTATTATTAGCTCTTCGATAATAATGTTTAATTTGATCGAAATTTGCCACAGTCTCTTCGCCCTTCTCATTCTTTAAATATGCACGGCATTCAACTATTCTTGTAATTTCAAAAGGACCATGCCATCTTGGGCAAAATTTTGCGACCTTATCTTTTGCTGCGCATGAAAGTGCGTGGGCTTGTTTCAACACCTCCTCCCCCACTTTATATTCTACGGTTCTTCTTTTTGAATCGTAGTAAATCTTTTGTTTCTTTTGCGCTTCCCGGGAGCACTTTTCTGCCTCCTTCAACATTTTTTCTATTTCACCCATTTGAAATTCCGGCGCTCTATCTTTCACATAAAATAATTTATCTAAGGGGGTCATTATCTTCCTGCCCAAAAACAATTCGGCGGGGGATTTCTTCGTTGTCTCGTGCTTAGCCGTTCTGAGGGCGAATGCAAATTCTTCGACGCAGTCATCCCAGTTAGAATGGTGCTTTTGCACATAATTTCTAATCAATTTTACAATATTCTTATTTACCCGTTCCGCTATATTTGATTGTGGGCGGTAGGGTACCATTTTCATATGCTTAATGCCCAACTTGTCACACATCATTTTAAATGTACTGCTTACAAACTGGGGACCATTATCGCTAATCACCCTCGCTGGACATCCATATCTTAAAATATATTTGTTCAAAAACGAATCTGCAACGACTTTTGCTGAAGCCCGCTTAAGTGGTATCAACTCAACCCATTTACTGAAATGATCCACAATGACTAATAAAAATCGTGCCTTATTTACATGACTCCTGGGGTAGGGGCCTAAGAGGTCAATACCAATTATTTCATTGGGGAACCTAGACTCAATACTAGTTAATAACCCGGCCGGGCGGAAATTTACGTCATTATTTATCTGACACGTGTGACAAGTCTGGCAGTAATTTTTAACTATCTTTTGTAATTGCGGAAAATATACCGCCTCGCGTACGCGTTGTATTGTTTTTCTAATTCCAAAATGGCCCGAGACAGGCGAATCGTGGAGCTCTTGCAAGATACTTAAAATTAATTTGGCCGGGATGACTGGTCTGTATTCACTATTTTGATTCGTAACTTTAGTATAAAATAAGAGACCATCAATGATTTCATAGTTCTGTGCTCTGCTTCGTATTGCATTAATGTCTATATGCTGGAAGTTATCTGGGTCTTTTAAATAATTATAAATATTTCCGAATTCGGGATCCCTAGCAATTTCTTCTATTACAGTCTCTCGAGAGTCAATGACCTTTGCCTGAAGCATCGCTATTTTTACTTTCTCGCCGTTCTCGTCTAACTTTATTCTAGATAATGCGTCGGCCACTACATTGTCTTTTCCCGGTGTGTGTTTGATAATGAGATTAAATTCTTGCAACTTTAGGGTCCACCGAATTAAGCGTGGCGAAAGATTCTTTCCTGAAAATAATCTGGTAACTGCCGCATGATCTGAATATACTGTTACGGGAGAACTCCCAAAATATACACAAAATTTTTGAACAGCTGCGAGCACTGCTAAAGTTTCACGCTCCGTTGCCGAATAATTTCTTTGCGTATCATTCAATGTACGACTAAAAAAGGCAATCGCTTTTCTATTTTGTGTTAACACGGCTCCGATTGCGTAATCTGATGCGTCTGCATAAATTTCTAGACCCTTGTCTTTCTCTGGGAACTTTAGAACCGGTGCATTAATTAAAGATTCTTTTAACTTCTCAAACGCGGCGTTTGCTTCTGAAGACCACGCAAAACGAACTCTTTTCCTTCTCAACTTTAACAATGGTTCAGCAATTTCTGCGAAATTTTTAATAAAAATTCTATAATATGAGCACATACCCAAGAAAGTCGCTAACTTTTTGGCTGTATTCGGAATTGGGTAATTTTTCACTGCTATAACTTTAGATTTATCTGTTTCGATCCCCCTTTGAGAAATTTTGTACCCTAAATATTTGAGTTCTTTTGCCGCGAATTTACATTTCTTAATGTTCACTTTAAGTCCTGCATCTTTCAAAAGAGTAAAGACTTCTCGAAGGTCTTTAATATGTTCTTCCAGCGATTCTGAAGTAACAATTATATCGTCAAGATAAATAAATGTACTTTTTCCTATTACCGGCCTTAAAATTTTGTCCATGCACCTCTGAAACGTGGCCGGGGCTCCCGACAATCCAAAAGGCATACGCAAAAAGCCATATGTACCGTATTTTGTTATGAATGCTGTTTTGTGAACATCTTCCGGCTTTATGCTTATCTGAAAATATCCTGATGTCAAATCTAGGGTGGTTATGTATTTTGTTGATTTAATACTTCTTAGAATTTCATCAATTACCGGAAGTGGGTAAGTTGGGTATTTTGTTATACTATTAAGCTTTCTGTAGTCAATAGCGAAGCTGTACCTTAATGGATCAGGGGAGAATCTGGGAAGAATGATTTTCTTCCGTAGTTGGGATTATTTTGTTGGCGCTGTACTTGGCGCGGTTGACCGCTCGCATTTTGACTGGTACCAGTAGTTCTCGGCCATCGTCTGTTTCTTCCTTCGGCATTCTGGTTCCCCTGCAGCCGCTGTTCATGCGATTGTCTCCGTTGATTTTCGGCCGCTCGCCGGCTCTCGAATTGCACGGCGAGTTCAAACAGCTTGTCCAGCGTCACGGGATTTCTTAGCTCCATGAAATCTTGTATAGATGGTAACAATCTGGGCAGGATTATCTGGATAATCTCCGGGTCCGGCCTCGTGCCATACAATAATTTAAAGACTTGTATTTTTCTTAAAATAAATTCCGATAGTTCGTCCACCCGCTGTTGGTACTTGCTAAACAACTCAGCTTCGAGTTTTGCACGGTCTTTAACCACAGGAAAGGCTCTCAAAATTGCTAGTTTAAAATTCTCGTACGTGTAAGTCGGCGTTCCTGGTTCTCCCAGCAGACATTTTCCGATGCACTTATACCAGTTCGCTGCTTGGCTCCTCAATGATCCTGTCGCTAATATGACCTTCTGATGCTCCGGAACTTGATACAGCAAAAAATGCGCTTCTAACTTTTCCAGGAATGTGTTCACAGGTCCTCTGGCATCAAAAACTACTGCCGGCTTCATGGCTGCTCTGATGGTTTCCACTATGAATCCAAATCCATCAGGCATTGCAGCTGGATTTTGGGATGTACTTGTCATATTCCAACTTCCTTCCATCATTTTAGCTGTTCGGGCGCCAGTATAAGGTTTCTCCTTCAATCTCTTGACTTTCTTCGTGAGCATAAGCTGTGAAACCCTATGTGGAGGACAGTGAGCAAATCTAGGCTATGTCCTTTAGTGTTGAAGAACTACAAAGTCAGAAGGAGGGTTTAAAAGTGACCCTTTAATTCAAATATTTACAACTCTTCAAATTGAGAGTAAGCCACTACTTGGGCTGAACTAAAATAATATGAAAATAAAGTGTGTTAACAAATTCAATTCCCTGACTTAGCTTAAGTAGGACGGCGAGGGAAGCTTAACTCTTAGTGAAATGCAATTATGCGAATTTCACTAGCAAACACTGGTAATTGTAAATTGCCTATGAAGGCGAACTTTCAGTAGACAGAGGAAATCTTTGCGCGCACAGCCTTACGGCGATAAATCCAAGGCTCTGTCTTTCCCCTCGTTAATTCCTGCCTTTTAGACTGCTAACAGATATATGCGATTTGCATAAATATCTCGCTCGCGCTAAATTCGGGCAGCAACTGAAACTTTGAGATATCGATAGGAAAGTTCAAACTAAAAATAATTTGGTTAATTAAAATAATGAATGCTACAATACTACTATTCAATTGATGCACCGGTGACCTTTATATCTAAACTAAGTATGCACCGAGAGACTCCAGAATCCAAATATATTCTGATATTCCACTGTTTGTCAAAATTTGAGTAATACTAACACTAAGATAAGTAACTTTACACTGAGATAAGTAAATTCCAAATTTAAGGAGACAGAACATTAAATAAATCATATTTATAGTTTCGTTTATTTACAACTGTTGTCCTTAAAGTTTAATTTGCTTTTCGAATAAATTTTTTAAGGTTTATTATTAGCCCAGAAAAGCTTTTCGTCTCGAAACTGCATTTTGTGTCGGTTCACAGTAAACGGAGTATCATTTTTCAAATTGTTGCAACCAAATGCTATCGTCATGTATTACATTTAAAGAAATAATGAAGAATCTGCGTTAATGTTTTTCGATAAATGTGAGAACACAACGGTACCTACAGCCATCAAATTTGAATGTCCTCCACCCGAATAGGACATTTAGATGTACTTCAACTTGTACATCGTATTTTTAAAAATTTTAACGAATTTTTGACTAACAAACTTTTCAAAGCGAGCAATGGAGACATCGTACGGAAAAAACATCCTTTATCTCCAGCCTTTATCCGTTTTTTCATTTACATTTAAAGTTTTTTTCATTGCATACATAAACAAAATAAACTTCCCTCTGGGCGCAATTTAAAATCTGTAAGATTGCAGGTTTTATTTTCTTTATTATTTTTTTTACTTTAAGTTTATTTACGTTTACTTCATCTCAAGTTTATTTTCTCCTTTGAATTCTTACACATGTAACGGCAGCATGTAAATGAATTACGAGTAGAATTACGAGGTAGAATTATTATGACTTACATCGCTGACTTTGCCTTATATCCGACATTGCAAGGGAGCGCCGCGCAGGTGGTGTTTTAGGATAGGTGGTGATTTAGGACGTATAGTGCTTGGTTTTGGACGTTTGGTTTGAGGTACTGAAGGACCTGGGTTTAAATCCCGGAGAATTCATGGTTCTAATTGTCTTGTACAGTAGTGTGACGGAGCAATGCCTGTGTAAGCATATGCAAAGTTCTGGTTTTCCGTCCACTTTTCCCTATCCCTGGTTGTAATTGTCTGTCGCTTCATAAGAAGCAACGGTGGCCACATATTAGGTGCCTCTGTAATAAAATGGCCGCCACTCCTGCCCTTAGGAGTGGCTAGTGCTGAAGGGGCAAGTGCCCGCTATTAGATTAAAAAAATTACAAGGGAGCAAAAATTCCATATTTGCTTCCTCTCTCTCACTCATTTCCTAGTTGATGAACGAAAAACTGCTCTTCTTTTTGCAAGGTAAAATCATTGTGGTGTATATAAATCCCATACCACTTTATTTGCCCTTGCTATTTTCTATATGCTTGAAGTTTACCTGTATTAAATACTGTTTGGTGATATTTAGAAGCTGCGCATTACTTTTAGCTTGGTATTTTTTGTTTACATTAGCATTTTTTTTAGAAAACATTAAAATATTTTTTTATTAACGAGTTTAAACTTTAATTTACAATGTTTTCTTTTCCTAGAAAGTGCAAAAATATTCCTTTTTATTTAAAAAATTTAGTACAATATATAAGTAAAATGTCGAAGTTAAGGATATTTGAATAACAAATAATAACCGCAATTACCATCAATGAAACGTATTCATATGACAGAAAACAACGTTTTCATACCTTGATCATTTTTCACTAAGGCTTCTTAGGGCGAAGAGCGACTTTTGTTACAGCCGTCAGGTCACCTTTTCATTTCACTCTTTTCGGCCATAGCAAATACTTAAAGCTTCGTTGGTTTAGTTTGGTTTGTTTGACTACGACAAAACTCTCGAGGGCTATCTGTCTAAGAGAGTGAGATACTTTCATGAAGAACTTTATAAGGGATACTGGCTCTCATGCAAAAGGGGAAAACCACGAAAATGCTTATGCAGCCAGTTCATTCGAGGGATTTGAACCTCGGTCCGAATTACCAGTGTTCAGTAATTTTACCATTCGGCAGTTGGTGGGCAGATAATGCTTCATACAGAACTCTCTAAAGCAGTGTTGGCCAACCGAAATACTATGTTAGCCCTTTATGTGCATTTTAAGTTTCTTGAAGCTTTATAAAAGCGTTAATAAATGCATAAAAATTTAAATAAAGGCGTTTTGTTAGTTAAGCAACGTATCGCATTAAAAACATCTTTTATTACTTAGAATAATGCTCAAAATATTAATGAAAAATGTCATTTACACATACAATATTTTTGTGTTTTAACATTTACAACCTAGATTTGTAATGGACATACAAGAGTCAAACCTTTTGTATTTTATTTTTTGTAACGAAAAAACTGCTTAAATGTAACTATGTAGAGACATTAAGAAGCACATTGAAAGCAGGCAGCTATGAAAAATGAGCAACGCCTTCGCCGGGACTCGAACCACGGACCTCTCGAACACGCGTCGAGCGTGCTGACAACTACAACACGAAGGCCGGAGAAGTACCTTATATATTACCTCTTTTAAAGTGTGACTGGGGTTTTGGGGACCCAATCGCCAAATCCCGGTGGTGGAGAATCATCATCCACCATCTTTTTAGTCCGGGCGCCAGTGTAGAGACATTAGGTATTTTTTTCAAAGCAGGAGTGATAAAAAATGAGCAACGCCTTCGCCGAGACTCGAACCACGAACCTCTCGAATATGCTTCGAGAGTGCTGACCACTACATCGAAGACTACTGCGAAGAAGGCGGGAGAAATACCTTATAACTACTGGGATCAGAGGTCTTAAAAGTAAGATTTTGTAATTTTAAAATGAAAAAACTTAAATATTTGCGTCCTTTAGAACACTTTTTTAATTGGGAGCATATGTTTATTGCTAATAGTTGGGAAAATAAGGACTACATAAGGACATTTGTGGGCGTATTATGCAACAGATTTATTTCGGTTTGAGGCAGTGAGACATAACATTTTATGAGAAAGAGACATAAGTTTAAAACACCAAAATTTCAAATTTGTATGAGGAATATGCATACATTTCTTATAAACATACTACTGTCCAACCAGGATAGCGGTTAGTGACTCCGATTGTCGTACCGAAAGGCCCGGATTCGAATTACTGAGAAAAGCATGTTGTTTGTAAATGTATAACATCTGTGCAGCATGGAGGTACTCTAAAAATGTTGCGAGCCGAAAATCATGTCGAGAGGTTGGTGGTAGGAAAAGACGAATGGGAAACCTTCGGACCCGTCTCCCCGGGGTGCTCTCCCTTAAAATTGGGGGAGGAGTTGAGCGAAGTCGTACTGTTATCTGTATGGTGCTGAGAGCTCTTGTCAACGACAGGTGCAGTCTTCGACTCCTTGCCATCGAATTTTGCGGGCTTGTTCTGATGTTATTATCAGACGAGTGAGGTAAGTCACAGCAACATAAATACAACATGTTAAAGACCAAATTAAATAAAAATTTCTCCTTTATCACAATACTCACATTTTAAATGCTTATTTTTCACATGGCCAGTGTCTCCAGTACAGAACAAGGCTGTAAGGGAGGTAATAACTGATTTTGTTTACCTATGATTACAACATTGAAAACATGAATACGTACAGATAGATGATTCTTTTCATCAGTATTTATATATTTTTCAAGCATATATTTCTCCCTCCCTTAATCCAGATTGAGGTATAGCTCATAAACAAGTTTATACTACTAGCCGAAACTCCTACATCTAACACAATGCCATGACATTATTCAGTGTGATAGATGAAACAATACATTGCCAAATTATCGAGTGTTAATTTCCTTTATGTTATAAAGGTTTAAAGTCATCAAAATGCCATTTCTCCTCACCAACGGTGAAAGAAATCTGTAACAGTACAAAAAGATGAAAAGAAAGAAATTTTGCTAAAAAGTTTTATAGCAAAAAAAAAACAAAAAAAACATATTCCTCAAATTATTCATCGAAAGAAACCAGAAAAAGAAAGAAAAGATTGCAGTCTCTAATCGATGGTGCTTCCCTCCTACCCCCGTCAGCTGCGCGTAATCGCATGCATTGCTATATTTTCCTTTCCAATGAAAATCTAAATTCTTTGAAAGCAAAGGACTCGACAAGAAGACAGGAAAAAAAGAGAAAAGAATATGGCGCCAGGATTCATCTGCCGGTGACACATCCTTTTAGATGGCAATCTTATTCTAATATTTGATCGAAAACTGAATAGATGCCAGAGTTGTCGCTGCCAAAAATGCTACGATTAGATCGGAAAAACTAATGTAATGCAGATAAGAAATTTTAGGCTTACTAAAAACGGAATTGTTGTAAACCACCACTAAAATTGTAAACATATTTTCTTAGTCGTACCTCACAACACATTTTGTTCAATAAAATGAGATGAACATTAAATTACGTTCATCTCATTTAATGTTATGAGATGAAAAAATAGTTCAAGGAAACGTTAAATAAAAGTTTAATGTTTTAATAACATTTTTAAAACCCAAAATAAAAATGAATTTAATTCCCTCATATTTCTCGCAGGAAAATACTTTTGCATTTTTAAGAATAATTAAGAGAGTTAAAATATAGTTTTATAAATCTGTGACAAAAAATAATGTTTAGATAGCCAAGAATAGTATTATATTAAGATCGCTGTTGTTTGTTTAATTGAAACGGGAATATTATTTTCATATGAATCCGAACTTTCTGCGTTTCACTTTTTGCTTCCTTCTAAGACCTCTGACATGAATTTAAATCTGAAAACAAAAATATGAATGTAATTTAATATAAAACAGATATTAAGCACAAAAACAGTTTTAATATTTTGTATTGTAGAGGCATTAGGATTTTTGAAGTACAAAACATGAAAAATGAGCAATGCCCTAGCCGAGACTCGAACCTGGACCTCTCGAATGTGCGCCGAGTGTGCTACCATTACACCACGAAGGCATGCTTGAAAAGAGGGAGAAAATTCCTTATGTCCTTATGTACGAATTATTGTCCGCCACCTTTTAGTTCGGCCCCACTCTAAGTCATCAGGATTTTTGAAGAGAGGAACACGAAAAATGAGCATTACCCCCGCTGGAAAGCGGGACCTCTCGAATACGCGCCGAGTGTGTTACCGTCACACCACGAAGGATACAGAAGGGAGGGAGAAAATACTTTATATACTTCCCCTTTTAAAGGGCGACTGGGGATTAGGGGAGAACATTGCCAAATCCTGGTGGTAACGAGTTTTTTTCCGGCAAGTTTTTTTTTTTAAGTATTGTCTTGAGTCCCGTGCATCTAGAATTAACAAAAACGTCAAATTACACTGTAAGATGTTCTTGCTATTGTGGCTCATGGCATAATTATATAATTTAAAATATTTATTACATAATTTAAAAACTAATTACTTCACAGCTGAACATATGCTTACAACAGTACACATTTTAGAACTTTATCTAATTTTAAAAATGTACATTGAGGGACATCCGAATATAACAGTAGTACAGCGAGTTCAATTTTTCGAAACAAAATCAGAGAATATTAATTTCTTACTCAAGGCACTATTCCTATCGAAAACATTATGTAATGAGGCATAGGTCGGCTCCGAAGTTTACCAGCTTCTCGATAATCTGGGTGATATTTATCGCTAGATATTTACCTCTTCGCATTTAAACCACGTAAATTTCAATTCAACAGTACTATCATAAAATATTTAAAACAGGGTATCTTTATAATTTCCATAACACAATCTCGAGAGCTGCAGATAAAAATGTCTTTTTTTTCTCGTACAGTGTTGCAATTGCTCGCTTTGAAATCGTTGAGTTCGTTAACCAAGAATACAAAAATGTTACAAAATATGAAATCGATAATAAAACAAATTTCGAATTCCAAATTAGGGCTTCCAAATGCCCATATTCAGTGGAAGATTACGTTGTGCAAAATCTGATGGCTCTAAAGTACCATTGTTTTATCACAATGCGAGAATATTTAATTTCTTTAAATATAATACAGGGTTATAATATTTGATGGTGTTGCGCAGAAAGTGGATCCAGCCAAATACGAAAACGAAATTAATAGTCCATCTGGGCAAATTGCCCCTTTGGGTTAAAAAAAAAACTTTCAGATTTTATATTACCCCAAAAGGGGCGTAATGTTTGTGTGCTACCTTTATTTATTTAATATCATGGTCTTCGCACTTAAACCACATAAAATTCAGTTCAACAATAATATCAAAAAATAATTTTAAAACATATTTTTAGAATTTCCGATGCACAGTCTCACGCGCTGGAGATAAAGATGTTTTTTTTCGTACAGTGTTGCCATTGTTCGCTTTGAAATCATCTAATTTCTTAATCAAAAAATCGTTAAAGTGTTACAAAAATATGAAGTAGATAATGAAACAAGTTCATGAAATCCCAATGTAGGCTTCCAGATACCCATATTCGAGTGGAGGACTACGTTATTCAAAATTTGATGTTTCTAGTTAATGTTGTTTTTTCACAATGCGAGAAACAGGCATACATACATTCATTCCGATTCTTCGTTATGTAATTTCTTTAAGTGTAACGCATTAGGGCTGTAATGTTTGATTACAACAGTTTGAAACGTGAAACGCCGTTTTATAGTGGACGGCAGAAAATGCCAAAAAAATTAATAGCCCTTCTGGGCAAATTGCCTCTTTGTGTAAAAAACATTACTGAGGCATTTTTACATTACACTTGCAAAAAACAACCTCCCATCTTTTTGTCTTTTTTTTCTTGAGTTAAAGACACTTTTTCTGAATTCTTCAACATCGAGAACATTCTAGTTTAAATTTCTGTCACTTATAATTTGTACTCGACAACTGGAGAACATTTAAAAGGTATATAACATTGCCAGAAATGGATCATACCTCGCTCAGTTTGAGGACCATTTCGATAAAACAATTAACTTCATATTCTCAGATTTAACTTTTCTATAAAATAATGCAAAGAAAACATTTCAAATCATTTCCTCATCTTTAAAACTCTTTTTTTTTCAATTTGCTTTTATTCAAAACAAATGTCCAAAAACGTGTTCTTTAGTTTCATTTCACTGCATGAATTATTTGTACTCTCTTGCAGTTGCTACGAATGTTATTTTTATTCTATTTGCAACAGCTATGGACTACTTTTTTCCATGAAACTTTGAAATAACAAAAAGATGCATTTGACATTCTTCTCTGCACATTTGGGTAAAGTTCTACCATTTCCTTTGATGTGACCTTCTAGAATAAGTAAAAGAAATCCTTTTCGGGAGAACATGATTGGCGGGTGAAAATTCATTACGAAGTTATTTTCTCTGATCTCAAAAGTTTAAAAATGACTTCCAAAGTGGATCCAGATGATGATTTAAAATATATGCCATCTAAAGCACAGAGAAGGGAAAAAATGAAAAGCCTTCTTCCGTCAATTTCAGGACCCATTTTTTATATTCCATTCCCTTTCAAACTCTTGATTGATCGCTGAGGTGTCCTTAATAACTTGGATATGACAGATCTTCGAGGATTTCTGGATAATTAAGTTTCACGGAAGTTAAATAATTCCTGCATCACACTACCTATTCCAAAAATTAAGAGGACTATTTTTCTTTCCATTTCTTTAAGAACCTTTTAACTGTGTTCGAAATGTAATTAGATTTTATAAAACTTTTAAACCTTTCAACACAGATTAAGACCGACATCTACCGGATTAAAAATATAATAAAAAAATACAATATAATATAATATATGTGTGCGTGTGATGTTTTAATGCGTAGTCGGAATCCAGGACTTTAAAAGCTGGCAGTTGTGATGGCGGAGTGGCAAAGACGGAAAAAAGATATTCATACCAAACCAAGTTCAGCTAATTACCATCTTTATTTCCAGTCACATTAGAATAAATGTTTGTAGACAATATACGGAAAGGAAAGGAATGAGGAAGTGACGTAATTGCCTCGCGAAGCAGTATTGATACTAGGTGTACAAAGTATTGCTAAGCCATGATTGGTTAATTTTGGGTTTGTTACATTACATGGAAGGATCTCGAATTTGGGAGCACAGAGGAATTTAAGGGAAGAGTACTAAATCTATAATGTTAATTTTGAAACTGTCTATTAATTTTTTAAAGCAGCTACCGTATTTTGATATATCTTACACACACACACATACAGAGCACTTTGAGTCCCATAACAACATATGTTTTCGAGTAATGAAATATGAATATGTTTATATATTTTCATCTTATAGAAGGAGGTTAGATGGAGTAAGTCTGTAAGGTTTTAGTTAAACTAACAAAGTTTTATTTTAATTTATTCTTTCTATCCCTTCTCATTTTCAACTTACCGTTAGAAGAAGCGCGCGTTGTAGCTTTATGCTAATTTGAAGTGGAGCCAAGTTATATTTAAGCAAGAGGTAAAAGCCTCGCAGTGTAAGAGAGCTTTTAGTCTCAGACCACGGTCACGCTATTCGACGTTCTCCTGACTAGCTAGCATTTAAATTCTAAGCCATAGAGCTTTACGTGATTGCTTATTGAAGTAATTCCAAGTGCGTCAGTATTAGTAAATCTTGCTATGCACCATTTAGTTTAGAGGCCAACCTCGCGTTATAGCTTTGTGAGCAACGACTAATTTAATTTCTATTTAGTTTTAGTTCAAATTTGACTGTTCATTCTAGACACAAGTGTAGTCTTTACTTTCTGTATCCTTCCCAAGTTGGGAAGTGGTTGTACATAAAAGTGATTTAATAAAAGAGGATTTTAAATCCCTTTCAAGTGCAGTTCTTCTACCACTTAATCACAATAGTCTACCACAGAACATAGCTGCATTCAGCTTCCTGTTCAAGATCAGGATTTAAGAAGTTCACGAAGATGTTTGCCAAGAATATGCACCGAACACTCAGTCCTGACAAGTCTCACGCCACCAAAATGAAGCCAAAGAAGTGTCAAGAACGTGACCTCAAGACTTATCATGGCCGCCATATAGTTTACGGGTAAGATTACGAAACATATAGTTAAATAAAATTACACTAAATTTGAAAGAAGATATCAGCGTCTGCACATTCAGAAATATGTCTTTAGGCGTTATTTGTATAAAATACCATTGAAACTTCCTCTGATCTTTCAGGTTTCATCATATAATACATTTGTGTTACAGTTACAAATTACACATTTTCATGTACCTAGATTGTATTAAATTTGAAAGATTTATTTGCAGTCCTTGTGCGCTTTCGATATACAAAAAAATCTTTTAATTATTTGTACAGCCATTAGTTTATTTTTAGTCCAAAGGGGCTTTGTGCCTGAAGGACTATTGTTTTCGTCTTGCGATTTTGCGTCGGAAACATTAAATGTCTGCATCACTTTTCAAACTGTTGCCACAAAATATTACAGCCCTGTTATATATTTAAAGAAATTAAATAATGAAGAATCTGCATAAATGTATATATATTTCTCCAAATGTGATAAAACAACGGTACCTAGAACCATTAAATTTTGAATAACGTACGTTTCCACCCTAATATGCGCATCTGGAAGCTCGAATTTGGAATTTGTTTTATTATCTATTTCATATTTTGTAAACTAACGAATTTTTGATGAACAAACTCAAACGATTTAAAAGCGAGCCATGGCAACACTCTACGAGGAGAAAAAAACCTTTTTATATAAAGCGCGTGGAACTGTATATCGGAAATTCTAAAGATATACTCATTTTAAAATTATTTTGCGATATTGCTGTTGAACTGAATTTTATAGTTCAAATGCGAAGAACAGGATATTTAATAAATAAAGGTAACCGACAAAACGTTAAAAAACGCTTC
The DNA here is from genome assembly GCA_000611955.2 of Stegodyphus mimosarum. Lineage (NCBI taxonomy): Eukaryota > Metazoa > Arthropoda > Arachnida > Araneae > Eresidae > Stegodyphus > Stegodyphus mimosarum. The sequence continues at coordinate 432,497 of KK120412.1, read as the reverse complement.
TTTGAACGCAATTTAAAAATCTGAAACTTTTCAGATTTTTTAGACATTTTATTTATTTATTTATTTATTTATTTTTTGGTGAAGGAGAAGTGAAAACTCTGCAACGCCGTCGCCGGGACTCAAACCTGGACCTCTCGAATACGCGCTGCGTGTGCTAACCCTTATATCACGAATGCATGCTGGAAGGAGAGAGAAAATACCTTATGTACTTTCTGTTTTAAAGGGCGACTGGAGATTAGGAGACCCAGTCGCCAAATCCTGGGGGTGATGAATTATTGTCTACCACCTCTTAGTTTGGGCACTACTGTAGAGGCATTAGTTTTTCTTTATGCTGGAGACGTTAGAAATGAGCAACGCCCTCACCAGGTCTGGAACCGGTAGCTCTCGAATACGCGCCGAGTGTGCTACCGTTACACCAGGAACGTATGCTTGAAGGCGAGAAAATACCTTATATAGCAGAGAAAACACCTTAATTAGAACGGGAGACTTATAAACGTTCACTGATGAATAGCTAACATGTAAACAACGTCGATGGCAATGTAAACTAAACCGACCAGAAGCGCGATTATGGCAGCGGTCATGATGAGTCGTGACGTCATACTATGACGTTTCATGGCTTCATTTTTATGGCACGGGAAATGTGGAGAAAATCCACCATGGTGTTCTATCCACCATGGTCTTATGTTTCATACAACTCTAAAAGAATGCAAGTCATACATCTGTCTAGGATTCGAATCGAAATAATTCATTACATTGTGAAAAGTTTACAGCATATAGAATGTACACCAATGTGGCAAAGCTGTAGAATATTCAAAACTGCACTTAGTTCTGACTGATTAATCGTGTAATTTCTCTTAAAATTTACAAACAAGTGAAACAAGAAAAAAAATATTTGCTATCAAGGTGGTATTTTTATATTTTCTTAAAACCGATTTCGTCATCTTTCTTAATAGTTTAAATCAATAAAACGGTTAGATATACACTCACGTTTGTGAAAATTGCAACACCATGAAGGACTTACGCGAGTGAGCTGAAATTTTCAGGAAATGCAAAGTAGCGCATGATATGCAAATGATTAGAATTGCAAATCCGTAGCGCATGCGTATGCTGAGCAGCGCCCTCTGAACGGCTGATGGATCCGAATAAATAGACGGCTGTAGCGAGGCGTGTATGGTTATCGGTGGTTATCTGCTAGTGGTAAACGTTAACTCAATCTGTACTTATGCCTCGTCGACGAAAGAGAGCGAGATTTGAACAACTTACAGAGTTTGAACGAGGGAGAATCATCGGCCTTCGTGAAGCTGGATTGTCGTATCGTGCAGTAGCCTCTCGTGTGCAGCGTAACAGCAGCACAGTGATGCGCGTTTGGAAGCAGTGGACGGACGAGTGTCGGACAACTCGGAAATCCGGGAGTGGACCCCGAAATGTGACGTCAGCTCGCGATGATAGACACCTGGTCCGCATGGCGCGGACGGACCGTACAGCTTCCTCTAGACAATTGGCAGCACTGTGGTCAATAGCTACAGGTGTTTCATTGTGTGCTTCATCAATTCGTAGACGTCTGCTGCAGTGTGGACTGCGCGCACGGACTCCTTTATACAGGATCCCCCTAACGCACGACCATCGCCGCCTGCGGCTACAATGGGCCAATCAGCATAGAGACTGGCGTGCTGATTGGCAGCATGTCGTGTTTTCTGACGAATCCCGCTTTAATTTGTGGTACCATGATGGCCGCATTCGTGTCAGACGCTATGCCGGTGAACGCCACCTTCCGGAGTGCATTATCGAACGCCACAGTGGACGAACACCCGGAGTTATGGTCTGGGGCGCCATAGCATATCATAGACGATCTCAATTGCTACGAATTGTGGGCAATCTGAACAGCAACCGGTATATCCGTGAAGTTCTACAGCCCGAAGCTGTTCCCTTCCTTCAAAGCTTGCCAGGCGCTGTATTTCAACAGGACAATGCCCGCCCTCATACTGCTCGGATTGTTAAATCCTTCTTTGCAGCGCAGCAGGTACAGCTTCTTCCTTGGCCTGCGTGTTCCCCGGATATGTCGCCAATTGAACATGTGTGGGATGTCATTAGTCGGCGTCTTGCTCGTGATCCTCGTCCTGTTGCGTCTGCAGACGAACTTTGGGTACGCGTACAAACGATATGGAATGCTCTTCCTCAGTCAGACATTCAAACTTTGTTTGACTCCATGCCACGTCGTGTAGCAGCACTTATTGCGGCGCGTGGTGGCCACACAAAATACTGATTCTGATCTCTTGTTCTTGTTTGTTTGCTTTGAACATTTAATCATTTATTTGTACCACTACCACTCAACTGTGTATTAAATTGCATTCAATTATGACGATTCCTTCTTGGTGTTGCAATTTTCACAAACGTGAGTGTATTTTATTACGCTGATTTCCATCTCAGTGAGAACTAATGAGATTTAAAGTCTCGAAGGAAGAAATACGGTAAAAACCGTGATTTATTGGATAACAATTGTTGTTAAATAAACATACATTAAGTAATCGTTTTCTGTTTTATTCAACAAGTACATGCAAATTCTTAGAACTAAATATACTGCACAAAAGAGAAAGTATAATCAAGAAACAAAATAAGCAACACCTGAGCACAATTAACTTACTTCTTACTGCTCTTAATTACATTCAGTAATTAACCTACTGAATTCTATCCTTCTTTTAAAATTCGCTAAGCGAGAATCAATAACATGAGCGGCTGAATGTCGGAATCGTAGGCGATGCCACTAAAAAATTTTCGTGTTATAATACTTATCAAAAATTCTGAAAAGTTTTAATGTTTAAACTGATTGTTCATATGGGAACAATGTGGTAGCTCTTCTTCATGAATTCTAAAATTTTGAGTACGAAATTTAGGATTATATACAACAGTGAATAAGTAACATTATGTAGCGGTAGAAGTTTACTTTACAGATGTTGTGTGTTACTTAGAAATATAAATGCGTAAAGTCTTTCATTAGCCTCCATATTTTAGTAAATCATAAAATACGCTTTTTAGTTGTGATGCATCTAATAAAAATTAAATATATCGTCATAGTTCTGTGCATTTTCACAGAGAATAATAGCTTGGGAATGAATAACACCTTACTTTGTTTTCAGTGAAGTAAGCTTTTAAGTGCCACATAAATTATAAATCATTCTATTTTGAAGTAAAGTGCTGCTAAAATTGGAGACATTTTGCGAAATTAAAATAATAGTAATAGTAATAAAATGAATTAAAAAGATATGAAAGTTTTCAGATTTCAGTGGTCACCGAAAAGGGTTTGGAAAAGTTTTTTACGCTCTCGCTGAGCTCACAATCTACCAGTCTGATATTGCACTCATTCTTACTAACCCATTTTTTGTTTGTTTTTTTAGCTTTTTAATTTTCTTCTGAACATTATTTTCTCATTTTCTTCGTACTTACGCAACATACAATTCCACAGCAAAATTCCAAAACTTTTAAAAGCAGTATAGCTGTATGCGTTTAGAATTTCTGATGCAGCGTTAGTGCTGGCATACATTTTTCTGTTCTTTCCAGTCTTTTCTCAGTTCATCATATCAAAGTTCAGTTTTCTTGCTAAGATGGCTATACAAAACCTTTTTTTTGTCTTTCTATCATCAACGTTTTGTGTGTTTACTTTATTTTTTAAATAACACGTTCTTGATACTTACGCCCCATAAAATTTGATTTAACAGCAAAGTCACAGAATATTTCAACAGCATACTTTTAGAATTTTCGATAGACAATCTCCCGCGCTGGATATAAAAATGTTTTTTTCGTACAGCGTTGCAATTTCTCGCTTTGAAATCGCTGAGTTTGTTAATGATTTACAAAATATGAAATATATAATAAACAAATTCAAAATTCACAATTACGCTTCCAGTTGCCCGTGCTCGGGTGGAGGATTACGTTATTCAATATTGGAAGGCTCAAGGTACCGTTGTTTTTTTTTTTCTTTTTGCAATACAAGAAACATGCATACATTCATGCAGATTCTTCATTATTTAATTTCTTTAAATATAATACACAGCGATGATATTTGGTGGCAATAATTTGAAAACTGATAGGTCGTATATAGTGTTTCCACATAAAATGTCGTTTCGGGACTTATATCCCATTCGGGACTAAAGTCCCTTTTGGGGTAATAATAATAATAAAATATTCCTGGATTTTGATCTGTTTATGTCATAAAGGAAAAAAAAACCTTTAGTTTTCGGAAAGGTACAGTAGTTGGAAACATTATCTTTTAGTTTACAGATGCGTCCATATACGTAATAGAAGCACGAATCTTGAAGATAATGATCGAAAATATGCTATGAGTATTAAAGAAACGCAAGAAATGCATATTTCTGTTCGTTGATTATTTTGAACAAATATGCATAACACCCATATCGAACAGGGTGCTTTTAATATTTCTAGGTCTAATTTAAAACTTCGTTAAGCCATTGAAAAGATTTAGAAAATTCCATGCCTCAGGAACTATTTTAAAAGATTAGTGACATGAAAGTAAAAGACAAATACTCATTGGCCAGTTAATTTCGGAGAATCGTATATGATAAAACCATTCATAAGATTTCATTGACGACGAACTAGTGGCTTGGAAGGCCTTTAACGAAGTGACATGGGGATTTACTAGGAAATAAAATTGTGTAAAATTACCGGCTCTTAACTGAATAATTTCTGAGCAGTTATTGCAAGCCAAAATTCAAAATGTCTTAGGAAATACATTTTCTACCTTTCTCACCTGGAGCTTCCTTTTGAGAATTGAGAAGCTGCAAGCCAAAAACAAAAAGAACCTTTCCATCTAGGTATTCTGAAAATGAATTGAGGATATTAGGGTTAGAGTACCCTAATAATACGCCCAATTATTTATAGTATCTGGTTGAAAAACATTGTAAATTGATAGTAGATTTAAATAGAGCAACAATGATGATTGGATCAATTAAACATTGTGGGATCTTACTCTTTTTGCTGTCGTAAAATAAATCTCATTAAGCCGCCCAACCGGTAGCAGTAGCAGTAGTGGGCGCAGCGCGACCCGCCTAACCAAACAAGTTGGTCACATCGTCATGACTGGCCACGCTCCTTCCAACAAAGGAAAAATTGAAACACAAAATACCTAAATGAAAATAATCATGTGTTAATAATAATTATAAACATAAAAGTGAAGAAAAAGAACAAACAGTTAGACAAGAGCAGGCACCAAAGATAAAAACAAAAACAAAAACAACACCAAAAAAACCCCGCGAACAACAAACACAAACAATGGTAACAACAAATTAATAAAATAAGACACAACAGTGATGACAATAAAAAGCAAAAATCATACACTGACTCCCACTGCCCGGAACTCACAGTTAATAATTTTCATCACAGATTTACATAATTCTGCGAAATCTTTATAGCATAAAAAGGTATTTTTAAAAGCAATATTTTTATTGTTTCTTAAGCTATTAAAGTAGGGACAGATCTCGAGGAAATACTTAGCATCACCAAACAGACCACATAGTTTACATTTATCGTCTTTCTGTATCTTAAGTCTGGCGAAGTATTTCAATAATTTTGAGTTAACCAGTTTCTGACCGGCCATGTCCGGTCAGAAACTGGTTAACTCAAAATTATTGAACTGGTTAACTTCCAAATCATTGCCGCCCAACCGGTATAGTGGTGAGCGTCGCTGACTGCCATACCGAAGGGTCCGGGTTCGAATCCCGGAGAAGGCATGGGTGTTAGTAAATATATAGTGTCGGTGCGGTATGGCGGCACTTCAAATATGCAGCGAGCCGAAAGTCCTCTCGTGTGGCTTGGCGGAAGGGGAGAGGGGTGGAAGACCCTCGGACCCGTAACCCCGGGGTGCTCTTCATCAAAATTGGGGACGGACCTGAACCAAATCGCAGTGTCACCTGTTAGATGCTCAAAGCTGTTGCCAACGATAGACATAATCTTGGGCTCATTGCCACGCGAAATTTCATGTGCTTGGGCTGACTACGTCAGACAAGTGAGCTTAAGCAGCAACAACAAATCTCACTAAGGAAACCTGGCGTCTTCTTGTACAGGCTTGAATAATACCAGAAGAGAAGAAGGGTAAAATAACTCTTTATTATTCGTCAAACTCTTAACACAAACTCACGTACTTCGTGTTTACAATAACACTGACTCGTGGTGGAACTTGAGAATAATTTCACAATAAATTCAAACATAAAGAGTAGTACTGGATTAACAATTTAATTTAAGGCTAACTAGGCTGAATCGACAACCTATCGGGCGGCATACTTATAAGTGTATCAGAAACTCAGCGTAACAACAAGGACAAACTAGTAACGTGCTCTGGCTAGCGAAATCACGCTCTAAATAAACTACAAGACTCGTCTGTTAAAATACTCTTTTCACCTGACTTTAAATGTGCATCCTGGCGAAGAAATGAGAGGGGGGGAAATCAGACGGAGAGAGAAATTATGCTTCAGATATTAGGCATATATTTGAAGTTGATTTAAAATATCCAAAAGAACTGCACTATAAACATTCAGCTATTTCGTTAGCTGCTGGAAATAGAATTCCAGACGGCTCTATATAAGCAGAATCACTAACAATTTTTTATTATAAAAACACTATGTTATTCATTATAAGAATTTAAAACAATATTTGAAAATGGGTTTTAAATTATAAAAGGTTCATAGAGTATTATAATTGAAACAGTTCCCGTGTGTGAAAAATGCATAGATTTAAATGCAGAAAGGAGAACTGTTGTTGTGACTTATCTCACTTGTCTGAGAGTAACACCAGAACAAGCCCACGAAATTCATCGTGGCAAGGAGTTTAGATTGCGTCTGTCGTTGGCAAGAGCCTTGAGCACTGTACGGGTGAAAGTACGACTTTGCTCAGTTCCACCTAGATTTTGATTGAGAGCACCCCGGGGGATGGATCCGAGGGTCTCCCACCCCTCTTTCTCTACCACAAACCTCTGCAGAGGAATTTGAGCTGACCACGTATTTAGAGTGCCCCCATGCCGTACAGAAACTGTACATTTACAAGCATCCAGGACTTTTGGATTCGAACCGGGTCCTTTGGCACGGCAGTCATCGTTGCTAATCACTATCTCGTTTGGGCGGCAAAAATGAGAGCTAAAGCTGCTACTGATTTTGAAAAAGAGTTAATAATGATGTAAGGTTTATCCTAAGTTTATTAACAGTTATTTTAAGCTTTGTGTCTTTCCTATCTTATTCCAATTTCCTGCCAGAATGTAAATTCAGTACTATTTAAGTCGATGCTTCACCGACTTCAACAGAGAGAGTCTGAATTCCTGATTAGCGTTCGTTTGCCTTTTGGCTACATTCTCTCTTAGCTACTACGCTCGGTCATACTTTAGGCCCTTGCTTGGCTTCGCCGATTAAATTAATGTTTAGGGCCCAACTACTTAGATTTTTTATGGCTTCGGCTATACCTTTCATATAGCTTTAGTTAAGCTTAATTTAATTTAAATTCATAGTTATTTAATTTCAAGCCCCAGTAGGAGCTTTGTGCATAGTCCAAGTAGGAGTTGATTGTATTTATTCTGAAAAATAAAGGGTAATTAACCCTTACGTCTTACGTGTTTATTCATACACATAAGAGATTATTCTCTTGTTAGTGTTCGTGAGGTTCTAAATCTGAACTTTGGAATTAAATAAGTAAAACCCCATAATGAAGAATCTAAAAATTAATCGTTCAGCTAAACGTTAAGCATACAGATGCATCCAATGAAAATTTAGTTTCTGCACATATGGATGAAACTAAAGTTACCTTTATTAAGCAACTTATATTATAAGGAGTGTAGATTCATTGTAATAATTGATATATGACTGTTATTTTAATATCATAAAACCTAAATATTCGGAAAATATGATGCTGCTGCATATTGATACAGACAATTTCATATATTTTATTTAAACTGCTGATTTTTATGAAGATATGAAGGGTGTGATTAATTATTTTGATGCATCTGATCATCAGAAAAATGACAAATATAATATTCCGCAAGTACAGAAGATGATTTTAAGAAAAATTAAAGATGAATATAATGGAATAATTACAGAAAATTTCGTTGGATTCAGAGTTAATTTGCAAGCATGTAAAACTGCAAAGGATATAACTAAAAAGACAAACAGATGTGAAATATGTGTCGGGAGAAACAGAATTTCTTTAGAAGGTTACTAAAATCTGTTTGTTAAATACAAGTATTTGTTACAGAACCATGAGTATAACTGTAAATTGTATATGAAAGATATTTAATAAAAAGGTTTAGTTATGAAATATGGGAGGATGCAACAACATCTTGGGAACTTATACTGAGACACTTAAAATCAAAAATTTAAATCCAGAAAAATATAAATTGATATCTTTGACACATATCCAATCAAAATATGGAGATTTAACAATAGATAACTTAGTAGTAAATAATGGAAAAAAGTAGTTAGTTTCTTAAAAAGTGCAATGGTAATCTTACGATGAAACCATTGAAAAAATGCATAATGGGGATTATACGTATTTTCTATCAGGAAAAATTTATGATAAATACTACGATTAAAAATTTTTAAAAGCTCCTTTAAAGAATCATGGCCCATAAATGGACATAAACTGGACGAAGGTAAGAGAAATTAACGAAAAGTTCGATTAGAAATTTTGAGAATGTTGAGGATTGGCCTAGTTATTTCAAAATATCTAACAATATTAGAACCTTCTATCTTAGAATAGAAAAACAGAGTAGATTGGTATAATATTTGTACAAATACTATCAGAAAGATACCTCACCGATAATGAACACTTAAGTTATCGGGATGTAGTATGCGGATGCCAGACTTTACCTGAAACTTTTATGATTGAAAATTCCTCTAAACTGGATTGGGAAAAAATTTCAGTATTTCAAACTTTAAGATTCAATTGCATTATAGGAAACTCGAGAAAATTAAATACGATATCAGTTCCTTGATATAAAAATTATCAGAAAATACTATAGAACATTTGAAAGATGTTATAGTTTGTAATGAAATTTTGAAACATCAAACGCTTTAAAAATCTTTCATAATTAAGCATTTTGATAAAATAAAAGATTGCATTTGTAAAGTGGTAAATTACTTTGAAGCAGAAGACATAAAAAATGAACAATGCCCTCGCCGGGACTAGAACCTGGACCTCTCGAAAACGCATCACGAAGGCATACTGGGAGGAGGGAGAAAATACCTTATATACTCCCCCTTTCAAAAGGAGACTAGGGATTAGAGAACCCAGTCCCCAGATTCTGGTAGTGGCGAAATATTATTCACCATCTTTTGTTTGGGGCGCCATTGTAGAGTTCTTAGGTTTTTTTTTTTGAACAAGAAGAGGTGAAAAATAAACAATGCCCTCGCCAGGACTGGAACCTGGATCTCTCGAATACGCGCCGAGTGTGCTAACGTTACACCACGAAGACATGCTAGAAGGATGGAGAAAATACCTTATACATTGAAAATGTATTTGTCTGAGGAAACTATAAAAGTTACTTTCAAGAAAATGGTTTTAAAGTTCTTAGCTAAAATTTGCTCTAAAATCAAATTTTTTATTTTAAATTTTAATTACGGGACTCCAATCGCTTTTCTATGCCTTTAGTTTCATGTTTTTATCAGTCTGTCTATCTTTTATCCGTTTTTATTAGAAATTTGTAATTTGTCCTTGTCATTTAAATCTTCTTATGTTTCTTATGTTTTGCCGTCGCTCGATTGCTTATAATTTTAATTAGAAAATTTGTCCTCGTGATTTTTATGTGTTCCAGTAGAAGATTTGTTTCTTTTAAATATGATTGATTAATACAAATTTTTCATCATCATGTTTTATTAGAAATTTATGATTTATGGTAGTGCTTATTAAAAAAGTTCCTTGATTTGAAAGTTGAGAATTTGAATAGTTGGGAAATCTGAAAGTCATCAATAATAGTTCATTAAGATACAGTTTAACATTTTTATATTTATGCTATGCGTGTTGTTAGAAAATCAGATTTTTTAAAAGGTTTTATTGAATGTGTACTCATGAGATTGATTTATAACTATTTACAGTAAGTTCAAATTTCACGTATACGTACACAGCTTTCAGGTGTTTTTTCCAGAATGGACGGGGAAGCACATGCCTTTAACAGCAATGTTTTAGCAATTATTTTTAAGCATATTTCCTAAAACTAATTTTACTGGGTATGTCAACACAGAAATACACACAAACACTGTTTATAATAAAAGCAACAACAGTTCTGGTTTACCATTGATTCATCTTCCGATGAAAAATTGCTTTCACAGACTTCTTCTCTACTACGATTGGAAACGTCTCATTTCCACAAGTAAATCATGAGGTGTTCCCTGCTTTGCATCTGAAATACTTGCTGTTTCAAAACATCATCTTGTGATGGTTTGGATCGATACTTCACTGACAACACTCACAGATTTCACCCAGTAGACAACAAGATTCTAATTTCACCTCACTTTTACCAGTTTTGGCACAGTAGTGTTGTAAGGATCTTAAAGTTTTACTAACGTTTATTTTACGTTAAAACTTTGCTATCCTCTCTTATTTTTCATTTCCGGCCAGAATAAACTCGAGTAGAATTGTTTATGCAAACGAGGTTGCAAACTGTATAAGTATTTAAGACATGGCTTTTAGCCAAGAGAAAGAGAGAGACTTCTCGCTGTGCCCTTACCACGAGCATGCGATTTCAATCAGTTATTGTCTGCCTTTTAAGGACAGAGCTTAGTTCTCGCTGATATTTGAAGAGTATTCCAGTTTTTGCATTCCTCTCACTACACACGTAGTGTTAAAAGACCAATCTTCGCTTATTACTCTCTGCAAAGCATCTAAGTGTAGTTCTTATTTAGTTTAGTTAGTTTATTTCTTATTTTCTATGTTTTAGACCATAAGTTGTCAGGACTGTGTGTTCGGTGCATATTCTTGGCGAACATATTCGTGCAAACTTTAAGTCCTGATCTTGAACAGGGAGCTAAATACAGCTCTGTTCTGTGGTAGAAAACTGTGGTTAAGTTGTAGAAGAACTGCACTTGAGAAGGATTTAAAATTCTCTTTTATTAAAGCACAATTATATACAGCCACTTCCCAACTCGGGAGGGATACAGAAAATAACGACCGCACTTGGGTCTAAACTGAACAATCAAATAATTTAAACTAAAGTTAATTAGAAATTAAGTAGTCGTTGCTCACAGAGCTATAAACGCGAGGCTGGCCTCTATGCTAAATGGTGCGTAGCAAGGTTTAACTAATACTGACGCACTTAGATTTACTTCAATAAGTAATAGAGTAACAGTGGTAAGGCTTAGAATTTAAATACTAGTTGGTCAGGCGAACGTCGAACAGAGCAGCCGTGATCTGAGACTCAAAGCTCTCTCACACTGAGAGGTTCCTACCTATCGCTTAAATATAAACTTGGCTCCACTTCAAATTAGCATAAAGCTGAAACGTGCGCTTATTCTAACGGGAAGTTGAAATAAGAACAGATAGAAAATGGCAAATTAAAATAAAACTTTCTTTGTTTAAACTAAAGCCTTACAAAGTGTTGGTTTCTGTATCTCGAAGCGCGGGAACGGCTGTACGCTGTGAAAAATAACGGGTAAATCTAACCCTTCTTATCTTTGTTGTATGTTCTACACACGCACGAACATAGGTTTGAGTAAGCTCCTGTTCGTACTCAGCACTCCAGTTATGTTTCCAAAGGCAACTAGAAGGAGCAAAAGTCCTGACAATGTCACGTGGGACTGTTTCCTTCATGAATGTGTTAGTGTAGAGATTTCAGAGATCGATAGTTTTCTTTAAAATAATGATACCAACATTCCTAGAGTGGTAGCGATTTATAGTCTGAAAGTTGACTCATGTATTATTCGAAACAAAATAGTGTTTCAGCTATCTGTGGTTCAAAATGGTTGCTTTGCAATTCCCCCACCGCTTGTTGGGGTAGATGTTCAGTCATAACCCCCTCAATCTTAATCATGATTCATAATACGTTCGACTTAAGATCGCACCCCCTTCTCTACTAATCCTTTGACTCGGATGATTAAAAGCTTTTTTTCCTAATGATGATAAATCACGTGGCAGGTCGGACGGGCGAGCGTAATTTGCTCAATTTAACACAAAGTCGATTTGTTAGACGCCTGATTGGCTGGGATTAAAAGAGAGATTATTTTCCTGGAGACTTTACAAAGGATTTAAAATGTTGCAGCTCAGCGAAGAATAAACAAAATATTCGTGGTCGGGATGAGGTTAATGGCGAACAACGTTACATCGGTCGTTAAGAAGATAAGGTAACTTAATTTAAATGTACTTAGCATAAAGAAGTATTCTAAGTTCTTTCCTTGCTTAATGGATGCTTAATGCCAGAGAGGAACGTGAAACTTCTTCTGAGGTAAGAAGTTTTTCAAAAAAATGCACAGATCTGAAATTATTGTTTTCTGTGGAAGGTATGATGACAAATATAGTAAAGTTTCGAAATCAATCATCTGCAACAACATTTATTCCTGATCATGGAGAACTAACAAAAAAGGTAAAATAGCCCAAGATCAATCAAAAATTGCCCAACCGTTGTGAGAAAATATTGTGCAAATTTAATTACTTAATTAACCGTTGTTCTAAAAACAGTAACTTTTCACTCCAGAAAGTTGTTTCCAGTCAAAGTTTGAAACATTATAGTAAATTAAGAGTGATTAATCAGTGTAATATTTTTCAAACTAATTTTTACTATTCGAAAACTTTCAATGACATAAAACATGAAGTTAATGTGTATAAATTCTTTTATTCTGCGTCAGTACTAAACCGTTGATGCAATATTAGCAGAAGATAAGCCAATTATTTCAGAGAAAATGTTACGTATTTTAAAGTATTTTATGAGATTATATAATTTTATAATACGCTGGAATTTCAAGCCATAATGAAAACTGTAATTGTCGTTTTTAACCAATCTACTTCAAAACATAGTCTTTGCCTTTGTAAATCTCTGAATGTTCTTTTCCCTAATATTTTTTATGTCTTAACTTAATTTTCAACATCTTTAAATTTCTATTTGTAAAAAAAAAAAAAAAAAAAAAAGCTTTCAGATTTTACATTACGTCCAAAGAGTGTCTCTTAAACGATTTCTGTACTACCTTTATTTATTAAATTTCATGTTCTTCGCACTTAAACCTTAAAACTCAGTTCAAGAGCAATATTATAAAATAATTTTAAAATGAGCATATCTTTAGAATTTCCGATGCACAGTCTCAAGCGCTGGAGATAAAAATGTTTTTTCTGTACAAAGTTGTCATTGCTCGCTTTGAAATCCTTGAGTTTGTTAATAAAAAATTAGTTAAAGTTTTATAAAATATGACATAAATAATAAATCAAATTTCTAATTGGGGCTTCCAGATGCCCATATTCGGATTTAAACGTACGTTATTCAAAATTTGATGGCTCTAAGTACCCTTGTTTTATCACAATGCGAGAAACATAGATACATTTATGCAGATTCTTCAGCATTAGTTTTCTTAATCTAATACAGGGTTCTACACAGTCCAGTCACATTAATGTGACCATCTGTCAAAAGCCAGAATAATCACCTTTCGCAGAGCGGACTGCTGCGAGACGTGCAGGAAGAGAGTCACATAGGTCCCTGAAGGTGTTCTCTGGGATGTTGAGCCATGCCGACTCTAATGGCGTGGCCAGCTGCGCTAGATTACGCGGTTGAGGATCCATGGCGCGAACAACTCGATCGAGATGGTCCCACAGATGCTCGATTGGGTTTAAGTCAGGTGAGTTTGCTGGCCAGGGGAGGACGGTAAACTCATCCTGGTGCTCTTCGAACCACGCACGTACACTGGCAGCTGTATGGCACCTCGCATTGTCCTGCTGGAAGATGCCATCATCCTGAGGAAAAACAATGCGCATGTAGGGGTGAACATGGTCCGCAAGGACAGATGCGTACTTGTATTGATCCATTGTGCCTTCCACAATGATCAGTGAACCTAGAGAATGCCAGGAAAACATTCCCCAGACCATAATGCTCCCGCCTCCAGCTTGGACCGTTCCGGCAATGGTTGCAGGGTGGTTCCTTTCAGAGGTTTCACGCCTTATACGCCAACGTCCATCTGTCCGATGGAGCATAAAACGCGATTCATCCGAAAACGCAACCTGTCGCCACTCAGTGGACGTCCAGCTGCTGTACTGGCGTGCAAATTCTAGCCTTCGCCGTCGATGAACAGCAGTCAGCATAGGTGCACGAACCAGGCGTCTGCTTCGGAGGCCCAGACGCAGCAATGTTCGCTGAATAGTACTTTGGGAGACACTTTTGGTAGCCCCTTGGTTCATTTTGGTGGTCAGTTGCTCAACGGTAGCCCGTCTATCTGCCCGAACGCATCTCCGCAACCGTCGTTCGCCTCTGTCATCTATGGCCCGTGGTGCACCACATTTGCCACGTCGCTGATTTTGGACAGTCCCATTTTGCCATGCACGGTACACTTTTACCACGGCGGCACGCGAACAGTTCACAAACTCAGCCGTTTCGGAAATGCTTCCACCCTTGGCCCGAAAGCCAATGATCATGCCCTTTTGGAAGTCGGATAAATCGCTTCGTTTCTGCATTACGCCATCGATTGAAATGTTTTCCGAAGCCCTCACACACCCTTTATATACGCTCAACTGCACTGTGCTGCCACCCCTTCTGTGATTGGTTATTTAACTCTGACATGGAAAGTACGTGGTGGTCACATTAATGTGACTGGACTGTGTAATATTTGGTGGAAACAATTTGAAAAGTGAACCAACATTTCAACGCAAAATGCCAAAACGAAATTAATAGTCTTTCTGGGCAAATTGCCCCGTTGGACAAAAAAAAAACTCCACCTATCTATTGTGGTATTATAATGTATGATTACATCGCCCACGGCGGATATTTGGCGTGCCTCGTTGTTTTGCTCCAAAAGGAACTTCTCCAAAAGAGAGCACACAACGCGAAAAAAATTGTTATGCAAATGATGCGATGATGAACTTTTCTTTAATATAGCATTCCTATATATCTACCTTTACTATGTTTCTTTTATGTATAATCATCTTTTAAAACACTTATTAAGTAATATGTCAATGGGATCATCGTATGTGTACTTTACCCTTAAACCTAACTTAAGCCTTATTATACGACAGGAATTCCATGAAGAGGAATTTTCAATAATAACCATTTGTTCATTTTTCCCAGTATATTTATAAACGGTTAAGTGCATTTAATTTTTAAATATCTGTCAGTTAGCTCCCTTCAGCAGTATAGCAGTTCACACAATAAAAAGTTTAAATGAGCTCCCGAATTAGAAAAATAGAATAAATTATGTTTGGTTTCAATCTTTCTTGGCACTATAAAATTATATCTGGATATAAATTACTGTTACAATAATGTTATAAAATCCGAAACTATACTGTTTACATTAACAGCAAGAATACCCGGAAGGAAAACTTGTCACTGACCATTGACTGGCGTATCGAGGGACCCGGATTCAAATCCTGAAGAAGTCATAGGTGTAAAATTGTCTGTCTCTTCATAGGAAGTAACCGTAGACCCCTTATTAGGTGTCTCCATCTTAAAGTGTACACCGCTATCGGCCTTAGTAGTGGCCAACGTCGATGACGATTTATGCCAGTCACTGGAAACAAAAAGCTTTCAGATTTTATATTACACCCAAAGGGACTTTTTTAAAGTTTTGTGTGTTACCTTTGTTGCCATTGCTGGATTTGAACTCATTGAATTTGTTAATCAAAAATTCGTTTTAAAGCTTTACAAAATATTAAATAGATAATAAAACAAATTCCAAATTCCAAGTTTGGGGTTCCAAATGCCCATATGTTATTCAAAATTTGATGTCTCTAGGTACCGTTGTTTTCTCACAGTGCGAGAAACATACAATCATGCATATTCTTCATTATCTAATTTCTTTCTATATATAATGTAGGGCTCTAATATTTAATGGCAATAATTTGAAAAGTGAAACGAAGCTTATGATGAACAAACGCAAAATACCAAAAGGAAATTATTCCTTTGAGGTAAAAAGAAAATACACACGTTAACCGCAAGGAAAGATTTAACTGGGTGTAAATGCATTTAGCTTCTACTAACGAAGGAAGAATCAAATTACCCTTATGCTCTCCCCTAGATTATCCGGCATACATTCAGGGGGATTGAGATTAGGCCTCTGTAATGGCTGATTCATCTATGCAACTGATGGTTCGTGCTTCTCTAACAAAGTTTTGCAAGCAGAACTTAACGAATCTGTTTTGGTCACTACAGAACTAGATCTAGACCATAATGCTTCCTTTTGAGTCACGTATAAGGGCGAAATTCATGTGGAAACTCGTGTATTCAGTAATTTACGTGGGTCCCTTTTAATTCTGATTCCATTTGTAACATTTGAAAAGCATAAATCTGAATGCACATCTTACTACATAAACTTTGCCTAATGCTCTAAAACCTGTCTTTATTTCCCCTGGCAAATTACAACTGTTTTCTTTTAGTCTCACTGACAACACAGAAATTTAACATAACACGGAAACACAAATTTAATACATAACACAGAATAACACGAACATAACACAGGATTTTAATCGTAGTGTCAAAAATAATCGTTTCATTATAGAACTGAGAATGGTCTTGCTTGACATAGTAAATATCATTTTAAATACCGGAGTTAATTTTTGCAATGTAATTTCACTAATTTCATCGTAAAGGTATCCGGTTATGATTATTTAAGACTGAATTCTGACACATAGTTCCCTGAAAATCAATGGTTCACCACCATCGTTCATTGATTTAGCAATATGCTAACTGGTTTTTCGCGCTTAAAATTTCAGTTATATTCTTGCAGGTTTTCTGCCCTAAACTGAAACCGGTAATTTTACCCTTCACGAACATGTCTTCCATAATCACGCGTAATGTCTTCAACCTTGTTTGTTTTGAAATGATCAACTGAACACTGAGTCAGCATAAGCAGAAGGTTCTATTAAGAGTATGGTGTACAGATTTTCAAAACATTTAATCAGTTATATTCTCTTCAGTAACTGCATGCTCGAATTTTGTTTACGACTTCCTTTTGGAGGGATATATGGAGTGAGAGGGTTAGGCAATTGTGTATATGTTTAAATAGTCCGTGTGAACTAGATGAATAATTTTTTTTCAAACCATGCATATAACCTTGGCTTAATGAACCTGAATCTATATTTAACATTACTGGACAAAAAATAATTTTATTGTACAATTCTACGGTTAAAAGGTTTAGCAGTAATATAACGAAAAGAAAGCATGCCACTGTGATAGTTAAATAAAATTTAAAATTAAACCACAGAGTGGTTAGAAATACACTCCGCAAAACCACTCAATTTGTTAACTTTCATAACATACTTATGTAATTTCCTTTACTACTTGATTACATTCAGAAACCATTCACGAGTTTTATAAAGAAAATCTCAATAAATACATCCACAAACATACATAAGACTACCAGATTAGAGTGAGAGTAAAATTTTAACCCCTTCGAACCCCCTACACAAACATAAGGTGTATCAGCAAATCGGTTACAAACTTTCAGAAGACATAGAGTAACCTAGATGATGGAAAATAACCAAGCAATGCATGGTCGGAAACGCTTTCCTGGAGCAGTAGTGACAACACAACACACAAGCAAGGAAGGACATGAAGAATGTGACAAAGCATGTTTTGTATGCTTAGTACAGCCCAAACCAAGAAATAAGAACCAAAGCAGATGATCGTCATCAAAGAAGGTGCTTGAAATGTATCGTCTACATGGAATCCGCAGGGATGGTCTGTTGTATTGGCCAGTACAATCGACTGACCTCACTTCCATTGACTGCTTCCATTGGGAGTACGTCAAGACACTGCTTAACAGTTCTGAGGAATTTGTTGCACTGGGGAAGTCCGGGACACGACCGGTATTTTCCAGAACATCACATCTTCCATGCGCCAAAGATGTGAGGCCTGCATTTACGGTCCAGCGTCGTAACTTCGAATACCTTCTTCGATGACAATCATCGTCTATTTTAGTTCTTATTTCTTGGTTTCTGCTGTACTAAAAATAATAAACGTGTTTCCTTTTCCGTTTGTTTCATTTCTGTTTGTGTCCTTCATTTCTTGTGTTTTGTGTTGTCACTATCGCTTCAAGAACTGATCTTCAGAACCGAAACACCCTGCATATACTTTCGGTTCTACCGATTGCAATACTAAAAGGTGACGCACAACTAAATGTTACAACAGCCCCATACACAAAATTTAAACGTTCTAAAGTTAATCGGTTTTGGAGTATTCGAGATACGCACGTTCGTTCAGACATCAAGAAAAAATCCATTTTGCAATAACGATATTTGTTCGTATGTTAATAAAACACATAGATATTTTCTCGGGAGTTAATAAAATACATAACTTAAAACTAAAATGCATGACCGAAAATTACATTCGTAATAAAATGAAGATTACTAGAACTGAAAAGCACATAGCATTAAAGAAAACCAACCTACTTCTCTTAGAGCCAAACGTTTACCAGATACAGAATGAGTTGATAAACAAGTAGAAGAACGGTTATTATCGTCCATTGCTACAATTTTGCATCATTTCTAAACGAAAAGAATATTAGATAATAGTTGATTTCCTAGAAAACAGACATATTCTACCCCTCAGATGTGTTTGAAAAACTGAATTCTCTTAATAGGCTGCTGCAAGGACATAACTTTGGATTGATATCCAGCAAAGAAGCCATCAATTGAACCCTAAAAGAAAACATAAATTGTACAGTCTTAATATCTAATGCCATGCGTTCGCCCAGTTTCCATCATTTAGCAATGATTTTTAGGTGATTATTATTTTGTGTATATTGATCATTTAAAAAATGTGAAGATCCGCAAGTTCTGTATGATCTGTACCTGTATTCTTCTAATAGGCCCTTGCATATCTACTTGTATGTCTGAAGATATGCAAGGACCTATTAAAGTTAAGCATCCCAGACTGGGTGCTGATTCTTTTTGTGGTAAATTTTGCCAATGTTAAAATTAAAAACATTATTGTTGTATCCAATGAGAACTACTTGTTGAATTGAGGTCCGACACAGTTCGAAGTCTATCAAAAACAGACCCATACACAACATGACGTATGGAAAAGTAGTGACATTACATGCAAATGTCTTGTCGTTTTTATGGAAAAATGACTAAAATATATGTTATTGTTTTCCCATCAATATGTCTTTGGAACGTAGTCGCATAACACAGTTGTTAACAAAAAAATCATAATCGACTTGATATAGTAAAAAGAGGCGATCTCAGTCTGAGTATACCAAAATTTGGGCCAGATTTTAATATGCTAACAACAAAACATCAGCCACGAGGATCAAAATAGTAGGCCTACATATTTAATGGCATTCTAAGTAATAGCTTAAAGTATTTTTATTTTTTATTTTTACTATATATGTAAGCAAAAATACATTTCGGTTTAATCAATTCAAATTTTTAAAAATTTTAATGTATATTTTTTTATTATATTACAATGTAATTATTTAGTTAATATCTTTTAATAATCTCTGAATAAATATTTTATTTAGAAAATTTTTAGCTATTTAATTATTAGCATTTAGCCTCTTACAATTAAATATTTAATTTAAGGATTGCATATGCTTACATGGAATTCCCTACTTAAAGTTATATGGAAAAGTGCATAACCAAGCCCCCCCCCCCAAACAAAGGCTGGGAACATTAGTTTTGTACTTCATTTTGTGCTGTGTATTTTTATGCGGTTTTAAAGTTATACATCATATGAATGATATATGTTACTTAATTATCTTTTAAGTACCCCAATGTTTATGAATGTACCTATGCTCGGGCAACTCTTTTTTCAACTCTAACAACTATCTCTAGAGGAGGTGTGAAAAGCAACGAAGAAGTATAACGCGAGTTGACTTCATTTCATTTTCGTAAGTACCTACACGAGAATTAACAGATGAAAAGCTAAATGTAATTATTGGAATAATTGAAATCTTGTAAAAGCACATTTTGGAAATAGATTCCAATATTGCAAGTAAACTTACAGTTCATAGAATATTAAACAATGCAGCTCATTCCCACAAAGTTAAACAATATGTAATTTTACTACCTCGTACGAAGTATTGTAATTATGAAACATTTCGGGTATCGTATTTATACGAAAATATCCATTTTATGATTATATATGAACGATGCTTTTTTATTGCATCTGTACGTACGGACAGAATAAAGACTCTTTTTCGCAAAACTTATTTTGAAATGGATTCAGAAGGGATTTTTTTTCATGGCGTCTTACGTACGTACGTATGTACGTGTGCCTGTATTTCTCATAACTCAAAAACGAACAGTCTCAGAACGTTGAAATTTTGTATATGGGACTGCTATAACATGTAGATGTGTACCTCCCTTTTTGATTCAATAGGCTGCACCAAAAGTGTATAAACATGTGTACCCACTTAAGTAATCACTCTGTTACCCGGCTCGGTGAGCTAAGCTTTTTCATTCTCATATGTTGGTAAATTGAGCATTCTTTTGCATAAAAGTGATTGAATTATATTGTTCTTATATTTCGCTTAAGGTTTTTGTGTCTTTAGTTTACTTGCATGCAATAGTTGTAGAATTATCAACAATTTAAAAATTGTTAAGATCCAGTAAGCCTAACGGCATCGCCGTTTGTTTACATTTGAAACTTAGTAGCTTAGTGAATTAAGTCAGTTACTGCCCCATTTTCAGTGTCTTTTTGCAGAGTGCGGCCGAAAGTTTTGTGCATCTCGAAAAATCTGTCTTTCCGCCTAATTTTAATTAATTTAAACGCTAATTTTAATTATAAAAACTGTTTAAAATCTATTTGAAGTTTTCCTGTATTTTACAATTTTGAATGAAGGTGTTTTGAGTTTTTATATATTTCTTCCTTGTCGTGAAGTGAGAAGTGAATTAATGAATGAGAAATATATCTAAGGAAATTCGGGAAATAATTTAAATGAAGTGCTGCAAAAATATATATAATTTGATAGGCCGTACAAGGAAGTCATGTGGTGTTCACATCAGATTTTTAACAAAAGCATTTGGATTTATTAATTATGTTTTATTATTGAAAAATAGGAAGAAAACGTTTAGAAGAAAGCTAATTATCATTTTTTGTATGTATTTAGTTCTTCAATTTGTCCGATTTCAAGTAGTCCGGAGTATTGAGGGAAATTATTCCCCAGACGTTGCTATGTGTTGCTAGTTGAACATGTTTATTTTTGTACTCTTATAATAAAATATATAATGCAGTTATAAATTTATTCGAAGTAAATTACTTTTGTTTATTATTTAAAAATAAATTAAAATAAATAGAAATTATAGAAACAGAAACCGAATGTAAACATCTTCACCTTCATGAGATATATTAATATAATGCAAGATTAGGATGATTCCACATAATTCAATTTAAAAGGATTACTTCTGTGAAAAAGTCTCATACACAGAATATTTTAATTTCCTGCTTATTTTTTTGTCTGTGGAGTTATTAGTAAGCATTTTTACAAACAAAATCTTTTTATTAAAATTTTCATTAACAAGATATCCTTATTGTTTCTTAATTAAAATTCTTGCATAATTAAATATTATTTATTTCTTTTCGTTTCCAACCGTGTTTTTTCTTTAATAAAAACTTGAGCTGTTTTATTAAATAAATAATTTTTTTCCAGGGACTCCGAAACAATGTTTTTTCTTCATTATTCAAAGATGTACAGGTTTTTGATGAAAATGCACTGGATGGGAGAGTTAAGTAAAACTATTGCGTTTGGAAAATTTTGCGCTAAATCCAACAGTATCGAATATTTCAGTAATTTGTTTATTTAGTTATTTATTGTTGCCATTATTTTTACTTCAAGACTTATAAACTTTTGGTTTAGTCCTGCAGTAAAAGTAAGTATTTGCAAAAGTAAGTATTTGCTTCAATTAGGAATCGAAACCTAGACTTAGATCTAAACTAGTTAGAGGGATCTAGGCTTAGACTTAAGTTAAATCAACCGTAGATAATCAGAATGTAAAGGGCTTCTGAATTTTTAAGAAAATCTGGATATGTATGAAATCAGAACGCAAAGGGCTTCTGAAGGTTTAAGAAAATCTGGATATATATGACATCAGAACTTAAAGGGCTTCTGAATTTTTAAGGAAAACTGGATCTATATGACATCAGAACGTAAAGGGCTTCTGAAGTTTTAAGAAAATCAGGATCTATATGACATCAACGTACAGAACTTCTGAATTTTTAAGAAAATCTGGATATATATGACATCAGAACGTAAAGGGCTTCTGAATTTTTAAGAAAAACTGGATCTATATGATATCAGAACGTAAAGAGCTTCTGAATAAATACAAAAATCTGGATATATATGACATCAGAACGTAAAGGGCTTCTGAAGTTCTAAGAAAATCTGGATCTATATGACATCAGAACGTACAGAACTTCTGAATTTTTAAGAAAATCTGGATATATATGACATCAGAACGTAAAGGACTTCTGAATTTCTACGAAAATAATATAGGACATCAGAGAAGTTAGTGAACACTTTCTTTGTATCATTCCTACACTTTACATTCCCTCGTATGAATCACCTTATTCTAATAATTTAGCTTAATCTATAACTCAGAAATGGGGCGCTGGAGTGCCTATTTCTGAGTTAAAGCCTTTTATTTGTCAAAGGAAACAGCTTAAGCATCTAAAGTATGCAAGGAAACCTGCACATCACCAGTTTAATCTACAGCACATTTTTCAGACACTAACATTATAGATTTGCTTTGAATATTTATCGAACTTCACAGTTCTCCCTTTACTTTTCCAGTAACATTTCACTGCACCGTAGACAGCGTTACCTATATATATATCTTTCCTCCCAGTTACTTCATACAGTAGCTGTAACCTTAAAATCTTCCAGGAATTATGGAATAATTAGTACATCATAGAATTATTTTAACACTCGGTAATACTTCTACCATTCGCATTGTAATAATAGCTTAACTTTTTTACTGTTAACTTCATCAATGATTTTCACTGAAGCTATCTTTGAAAGGTGGATTTTCTTAAGGACTTTTCTATGGCTAATGATATTATTTTATGTATATTTATTTATAGGTTAATAATATACACAGCGTTTTCAGCTCTGCCAGAGGAACATAATGAGAACACAATCGTAACTGGTGTATTAAGAAAATTGCTCCCACCTTGAGTGCATTATGTATATTTATCTATATTTTTAGATTATTTTAGAATCGCTTTCTGTTGTGTTGTCGCACATGTATCTGGAATTGCTTCAAAGCAAGTTATATGTCAAGATGCTTATTGTGGAAGAGAGTCCTTCTCCTGTGTTAAATAGTCGTTGTAAACAGGATCGGTTACATTAGGTTATAAGGTATTTTTCCCGCCTTCCTGGCATGCGATCGTGGTGTAGTGCTCAGAAAGCTCGAGGGGTATTCGAGCGGTCCGTAGTTCGAGTCCTGGTGAGGTCATAACTCATTTTCCATCTCTCCTGCTTTAAAAAATACCCTATATCTCTACACTGGCGCCCGAACTAAAAAGGTGGTGAATGATGATTTTCCGCCCCCGGGATTTGGCGATTGGGTCCTCTGAACTCCAGTCTCCCTTTAAAAGGAGAAGTATGTAAGGCACTTCTTCCACCGTCTTCGCATGCCTTAATGGTGTTAGTGGTCAGCACGCGGAGCGCGTATTCCAGACGTCCGTGGTTCGAGCCCCGGCGATGAGTACTGCTCATTTTTCAATCTCCTGCTTCCAAATAACCTAAGTCTTTACAACTTGATCGGATGTTATTCTTAATCAGGTGAGATGAGTCGTAACAAGAACAATATACTCTTTCTTTTGTCTCAAATTTTCAGGCAACATAAAAGAGAACTTCTTTTGTAAGATTAAAGCTGCAAATTCTTATTTTTAATTACTAAGACGTGCAGGACCTAAAAGAGTACTTTTCACGGCGGCATATTGCTTCTGCCATGTATGTGATGATTAGGAAAACTAATACATTGCATTCACAAATCCTTAGTTTATGTGCACTACATGTGCCATGCGGCATGTAACGAACACCTGTAAACCTAAATGTTATCCTTTTTAGTTGACTTCCCCGCTCAATAGAACAATATTTTTAAGAAATGCCCAGCTGCGGTAAGATACCTTCCACGCAAGGCGGATTTAGGGTTGCCAGAAAATGGTTATTTAGGTTTTAGCCTATTTGAATATAGCAAAAAATACAGTTTTCTGTCTAAATTGAGTGCAACGATTTCCAGAGTATCAACTCTGCTGTATTTACATAATCCAATAATCTAATGAATATACTCAACAGTTTGTGTTATTTATGTAGCTTTGCCTAATTAATCCCAAGGCGCAATTTGCCCAGAAGGACTATTAATTTCGGTTTGGCATTTTGGGTCGAATCACATAAAATGCGATGTATCACTTTTCAAATTGTTGCCACCAAATATTATTGCCCTCTATTATATTTAAAGAAATTAAATAATGAAGAATCTTGATAAATGCTATATACGTTTCTCAGATTGCGTTAAAAGATTGCGGTACCTAGAGCCATCCAGTTTTGAATATTGAACGTTTCCACCCGAATGTGGGCATCTGGAAGTCGGAATTTGAAATTTGGAATTTGCTTTATTATCGATTTCATATTTCGTAATACCTAACGAATTTTTTATTAGTAAACTCAAGGATTTCAAAGCGAGCAATGACAACATTATACAGAAAAAAAAACATTTTTATCTCCAGCGCGGGAGACTGTATCCCAAATTCTAAAAACATACTCTTTTTAGAATTATTTTGCGATATTGCTCTTGAACTGAATTTTCTGGTTTAAGTGCGAAGAACATGATATGTAATAAATAAAGGTAACATACAAAACGTTAACAAAGTCTCTTTGGGCGTAATGTAAAATCTGAAAGCTTTCAGATTTTTCTTTTTATGTTATTACCCTCCTGTGTTTAAATGTAACCCCTCCGATGTATAACTCCAGTTTTACTTCGGCGAAAAAGCATACAATCAATTCCAGTTTTTCAACTTTAGCTGGTTAGTGTATTAGGGCAATACCTGCTGAATTGTGCAGAGACGTTTCTGGTGCTCCATGCACTTTTACCTGTTTACCTGCCTAAACTGAATGGTGCTTCATAGACGTCTTCCTAAGGGAAATCTCCTCATATTTCCCTTACACATGGGAAAACCCAATCATGCACCCAGCCCGTTAATTTGGCATCAAATTCGTGTTGGACTCCCATTTTTAGTGTCTTAACCATTCGACCACTGCTGGGGCCGGAAATGAGATGGAACAAAAACATTTTTAATACATGTTATTTAGCCGATTTTGTTTGAAAGAACTGCATGTAGGGTTTCTGAATTTTTACGAAAATGTAAACATATATTTATCGGAGAACTGACCCTGTTGTAAAAATGAAACTTTCATATGATGGATGAAGCTCTGCCGTTTAACAATTGCGAAACATCCAAGCTTTTGCAAACTATATACTATTCCATTTTTGTAAAAAAATCCCGCTTCAAAAGGGAATGAAAACTATGGTGGGTGTGCGGGTTATGGCTCATAGAATATTCTTCGAAGACATGACTCCACTTTGCTAAAACACAATTTTATTAACGCACCTATTCATTAACATAACTATACGTTAACACAACTTCATTAAAACAGAACTTCTACGCAAACATTCGAACATCCTTGCACTCGAGCTAAGGGCAATGAGAGAGAAATCGCCAGTCGCACTGGCATTTATTATGCAACCAACATGGCGTCGTCTGGTGACGCGCGCAGTCGAACATAAGACTGCCACAAAAGCATAAATCTTTGCAAGAATTGATAACACTTAGAATTTGGTCTAAATCTTTCATTGCGTTTAGCTATTTGCGATTTAAAATTACCTTATTTTCTTATCCAAAACGAATAGTTTAACAATTCAGAATAAGGAGAAGACTCAAAAACATAATTCTCTTGTTGAGAAAAACAGATTTAGGCTTCTTGAAGCAACTTTCGTTCAGAAAAGTCTTCCAAAAGTTTGGTGCAGGTAATAATCATTGTAAAGTCGTCATTATCACAATGTGTGACGAGAATACCTTCAACGCATCCATTGCAAAACTCAGAACCGTCCAATACATTAATAATTATTTGAACTTTTCGTAAAGCTTCATCCCGGCTCAAAAATCAAATAGTCAGCAAAGTAAATTATAGAATTCGTGCAAAACACGTTAAATTCAAGTGCTTGTAAAAGTTACTTACTTAAATGACCTAAAAAGAGATTGATTCTTTTTGATTCTTTATTACAATTTGTATTACACGTACAGCTACAACTGATATGGAATTTAGTTCAAATGCGCAACAAAATAAAAGGAAGAGACTTACTGGTTTAGCAACAAATGTAGCTAATTACTAGTGATTACTTTGCTAATTACTTTGTGATAGCTAGCTAATTACTAGTGATTACATTGCTGATTACTTTGTGATAGCTAGCTAATCACTTTGTGAATCTAGCTAATTACTTTGTGAAGATGAGGAATAGAAGCTCTCCTTGAACCAGTAATTATATGCACTTAAAGTGATTCACTTGTTGGTGTTATATTGCTAATAATATAATTAGACAATAATGCAACTAATTGCTGTAATTCCTTCAATGTAAAAAAGCGTTCTTTCTAGTGCAGCGTTAATATCTTCATGCGCATGTTAGCAAAATTTTCTATGTGCTAAGAGATTATCCCATGCAACATTTCGCGTTTAAAATACTTCAATTTATTTCATGTTATCGATCCCTTGAAAGACTAACGTTTAGATGTGTGAAAGTTTTCTAAGGAAAATTAGGTCTAAATAAATTATTATGACATGCAAAATAAAATTTCTTCTTTGTAGCAGGTAAATTTCAGAACAATACACATTTCTGTATTTTTTTTTTCAGAGTAACCGAAGAACAAGCGTGAGGTAACAATATAAAAAAGTCTGACGTGGACGCCACGTGACTACCTTGTACGGCCTATTAATTTATACACATTTTTTCTTTTTGCTGAAATTCGTTTAAACTTATTTCCTCGAATTTCATCAGAGATGCATTTCTCATTTAGCGAATTCAATCCACACTTCACGGCAAGACAAAAATACATAAAACTCAAAACATCCTCATTAAAAATTGTAAAAAAAAGAAAAACATAAAACACCAAATACATTAAAACACTTAGAAAACAATTTTTACAATCAAAATTAGCTTTTCTGAGCAAAAAATAAGCGATTTGGTCAGCGGGTAGGAAAACAAATTTATCGGTACACAAAACTTAAAGTTGACTTTTGATCTCATTCGTCAAAAAGACACTGAAATCGGTGCACAAACTGACTTAATTCAATATTCTACTAAGAGTTTCAGATGTAAACAAGTGGTGGGTCCGTTAGGCTTAGTAGCACTTGAAAATCTTTCATAAATTGTAAGGTTTTAGTTTAAACTAACAAAGTTTTATTTTAATTTACCTTTTTCTATCTGTTCTTATTTTAACTTCCCGTTAGAATAAGCGCGCGTTTCAGCTTTATGCTATTTTGAAGTGGAGCCAAGTGCTATTTAAATGGTTGGTAGGAATCTCTCAGTGTGAGAGAGCTTTTAGTCTCAGACCACTGCTACTCTGTTCGACGTTCGCCTGACTAGCTAGTATTTAAATTCTAAGCCGAAGCGCTGTTACGCTATTACTCATTGAAGTAATTCTAAGTGCGTTAGTATTAGTTAAATCTTGCTACGCACCATTTAGCATAGAGGCCAACCTCGCGTTCATAGCTCTGTGAGCAACGAAAACTTAATTTCTATTTAATTTTCGTTTAAATAATTTGATTGTTCAGTTTACTTATTATTTTCTGTTGTTTGATTGTTCAGTTTATTTATTTATCATTTTAACGGATGTAATTTATGAGAAAGATAATTCGTATGCTTTACATTTAGTCTAATTTATAATAATATTATAACACTATTCTTCCTAGTACTGTAATTAAGGAAATGTGTTTCCAATGCTAATATGCGTGTTTACTGATACCTTTTATTTTCTCTGCTAGCTCTTTTATTTATCACAAATATTCAAGTAATTAGCCTGCTTAAGATTAGATATTCCTTATCTAATCTTATTAGATAATAATTAA
Source organism: Stegodyphus mimosarum (assembly GCA_000611955.2). NCBI lineage: Eukaryota > Metazoa > Arthropoda > Arachnida > Araneae > Eresidae > Stegodyphus > Stegodyphus mimosarum. Next base: position 404,262 of record KK120412.1, on the reverse strand, counting down.
TCTTAATTACAAGTAAAGAATATCTTATAAGAATAATTAGGAGAAAGAGTAAAGAAGTAATATTAGTAAAGGATATCTTTGCGATATATCATACTATTTCTCCATTTCCCTTTTCCTGTTGGCTGCTTTTGGCTTCGAAAAGTAAAACTAGATAGTAACCCTCGGCTTTTTGAAAGGGAAGGGTCTTCTTCGGAAGAAAAACTTTATTCGCGCAGTTGGGATGTGGGCAGACAAAGGGAGAGGGACTTTTAATTCGCGCAGTTTCATTATTTTCTGTATCCCGAGTTGGGAAGTGGCTGTATATAATTGTGGTTTAATAAAAGAGGATTTTAAATCCTTCTGAAGTGCAGTTCTTCTACCACTTAACCACAGTTTTCTACCACAGAACATAGCTGTATTCAGCTCCCTGTTCCAGGTCAGGACTTAAAGCTTTTACGAAGGTGTTTGCCAAGTATATGCACCGAACACTCAGTCCTGACAAAATTTCTGATAACTCTAGAACTATTGCATGCAGATTAACTAAAGGCATAAAAACATTAATCGGAATAGGTGACAGGTGACGAAGGAGGGGGACTACTGGTGTCTAACAAAGGTAAGCATATATATGTCCTACGCCCAACACTATCCAGAAACTCCCGTCCCATGAGGTCTGCCTCAGGAATGAATTTGCTTTTCTGTGAAGTCGCATGAACAAACAGAGACCTGGATGATGTTACATGAATGCGTTAGCCTCATGAATATATAAATACTTGAGAGCTTAATTACAGTAAGGCACTTAATACATTAAATTTGTTTACATTGATTATTTGGGAATATGCGTTATTTGAGTAAATATAGGCATTGATATGATAGATACATGATTATGTTATATCAGTACTGTTTATACACTAGAATACTAGTTATACACTTAATTGCAATGGAAATACTTGATTAGTTGATTACATTGTCCTATATGCATTCATTATATGAGTACTTGAGTACGGTTGTTGACATTTATATGTACATATATACAATAATTCTTGTATACATAAAGTACCAATGTATCATAGTTTAGATTGAATACATAAAAGCATATAAGCTTGAATACTTGTATATGCTATTGCTTCAATACTTAATTAGTTATCTATTTTATTTTTGTTGCAATTCTGAATTAATTATTTACCTATTTTATGACTGTTGCAATTCTGACACTAGCGGTACTCGTTAAGCACTGTTGCTTGTGATGAAATATATCATACATTGCTAGACACTACAGAAGAGTTTCAGGAAGAAAATTGACAGAGATTGTGGCCACAATATCATTAGCAGGTTAATGATGTTGTAGATTCTCCGTCGTAAAGCTGGAGTTCTCAGTATAAACCATCTGAATGGACCTTAACCGGAAAAGGCGAACAGCATAATTCAATTACTTTTAAAGCATAAAATGCACAATTTACCAATATATAAGAATAATTGTATACATATATATATATACTTTTGGTGCAGCCGATTGCAAATAAAAAGATAAGTGCATAACTACATGTTATAGTAATTTTATGTGAAATTTTAGCATTCTGAGGCTACTCGTTTCGAGTTATGCGAGATACATATATATACATACGGACGTCGCGAAAAGTCTCTTCTGAATCCATTTAAAATCCATTTTACAATCCGTTTTGGGGGGAAAAAAGAGATCTTTACTCTGGTTGCACATACAGGTGACAGGTGACGGAGGACGGGGACGGCTGATGTCTAGCAGAGGTAAACAGGCATGTGTCCCACGCCCTCCCCTACCTAGAGGCAACAACTCCATGGAGCCGCAAAAGGCCCGCACCGGGAGTTTATTAAATATAAAATTAAACTTATCAAATATTAACTTATCAAAACTTATCAAATTATTATCTTATTAAACTTATCAAAATAAGTTTGTTCACGTTTGTACCAAGTATCCATTGTACACTTAAGAGGCGTCTTAAGTGTACAATGGATACTTGGTAGACATACGATTTGGCATCTTAATGGTAAGACATACATGCAACTTAAGCATACACATTTGAAACACATGACAAATAAATATATAGAGAGTAAACACAGTTCAACACACGATATACAAAACATAACGGTACACACAATGCGACATTAAACACCATAAAACATATATAAACATTACATTAAACACATAAAACTTATATAAGAAAACGAAAAACACATGAGAGCACATGAGAATTAAAACGCCCTATGTCTAAATGAACGCACCTAGGCACGTTACGTTTAACATGCGGAACAAAACGCAATGCGTTAATCATACATGGGCAGTAGATATTTACATTTGGTTGTACGTACAGATGTCACTCAAAAACATGGTTCAAAAGTATTCGAGATCTGCATCTCTCAGAATGGATATTTCCGTTGAAATATGATACCCGAAATTTTTCGCGATTACAACACTTCCTTTACTTCTTAAAAGGAAATAAAAATTAAGAAAGTTTATAAGGTATTTCTCCCTCCTTCATCGCATGCCTTCGTGGTGTAGTGGTCTGCACGCTTGATGCGTAACCAAGAGGTCCGTGGTTCGATTCCCGAGGAAGGCTATGCTCATTTTTTATGTATCCTGCTTTGAAATAACCTAATGTCTCTACACAGGCGCCCGAACTAAAAATGTGGTGAATGATGATTTTCTACCACCGGGATTTGGCGATTGGATCCCCGAAGCATCAGTCGCCCTTTAGAAGGGGGAGTTTATAAGGTATTTCTCCCGTCTTTATCGCACGCCTTTGTGGCGTAGTGGTCAGCTCGCTCGACGCGTAACCGAAAGGTCCGTGGTTCTATCCCCGCCCGAAGGCGTTGCTCATTTTTCATGTATCCTGCTTTGAAATAACCGAACTCTGCAAGTTAAATAAATACTGAAATTAGAACGAAATTTCGAAAATATATTATAGTGAGGAGACTACAGACAGTTCAGTTGCGTTTTCGTGACTTGAACAATATTAGAATCTCCGTTGATGACATGCGAATATATCGTCTTTGCTCGACATATACTGAGAACAAGCGAATGTTTGTCAGATTTTCCAGCTTAACATATTTGCATTAGAAATTATCAGTTATAATCTTGCAAGAATGCACAAAAATTCCCTTCTCTGTATTTTGGTAGAAGATACGGGAAAAAGAAAGCTACTTCCTTCGAATTTTTCCAGAATGTCAAAGTAATGTAATACTGCTGAGGTTTTATCAATAATTGATCTAAGTATCAGACAGGATTACATATATCTTAAAAATATCACCGATTTCTTGAAAGCATGAAGACGTAAGCTTCATAGTGTTAGCTTACGACATATGTTATTTTCAAGACAGGAAGACATTTTTTAAGAAATCATCACAACTTTATTTGGAAGAAGCAACGATTCTCTACTATAACAGAGTTTTTTATTACTGTCGATTACCTACTGAGAAGAAATTCATCTTCCTACACTTTACTGAAACTGATTTTTTCTCAAAAGTAAAAACTAGGTACTTCTTGAAAAAAAATCTTCCTTTGATAGCTTTAATAAATTTTATTTAGGGTTTTGAAAGAATATAACTGTTTGACCTTTACAAAAACTACAAGAAACTTTTTATACCAGATCTTTAGAACATTCTTCTGCAATTACAATTCCGGCAGAGCAGAACTCTGTTTCGTTTTATTTATGGCTCGGCATCTTTATTTTCATTTATTGTCTGCGAAAGTCATTTTAATTTTGCAGTTCACAAAACTACAAAGGTTAGTTTGGGGAATCTAATCAAGGGGTTATTTTTATATAGGGCGTAGAGTTTCGTCTTTGTTAAGTTAGAATACAGCGCCACCTATTGGATGTAGAGAGAAACTCTCACTTGGCCATCTGGATTTGGCTAAGCAGCATTCCAGAGCATGTAATAATACTGAATTTACTCAGTTACTGTAAATAAAATAGTTAGTTCTATCTTCATACAGTCCACTTATTAGTTTAGAATCATAGTACAGTCTTCTTATGTAACATAAACTAGACAAAAACTATTAACCTAAAACCGGCCAGGGTTTTCGCTAAGAAAGCACAAATTTCCCAAAATTACTATGATAAAAAATTACTTTTATGATTTTAATGTGAAACCTCTTCTGGTATTTTATACCTGGATTTGTGTACTTTTAATACATTGCCGTAATTTCTTTGACATATTTTAATATGCGCGTATATATACGTTCTTACAGATATCACAGCAATATTCTAGGCCGTATATATACGGTCTTGCCGGTTAGAGGATATTAAAGACTATACGTGAATTTTTACTATGTCTTGCAAGTACCACAATGACAGGGAAAGGGTATGAAAGACTTTTATTATCTTAAACAAAGATTAACAGTCGGCACTAAGTCATGCTTACAGAAACTAAGAGTTATGGCCTAAGATCAAGGATACAAATTAACTAAAACTAATGAAAATCTAAAGGTTTCACAACTGAAATAACGCGCAGGCTGCTTGTGACCTAAGATCGGGGTAATAGCGAGAATAACTAAACGCCGCAGAATACTATTCGTAAAAGAATCAAATTAGCAACGTGGCCTTCAAGCAGGCAGAACACGCTCTGATTCTACCTTCTAAAACCTTCCTTTAAATAATCTCTTCTTTCTACCTCCTTTGATTATCACGTGAGCTAGAAATTTACATTCTGGCAGGAAAATGGAAATTAGAGATCTAGGGTAGAAAATTAACATAAAGTGACTGGTTAGAAACTTAAACGTGACCTCTACAAGGGTGAAATTAGGATATTCTCTTAATGCAGGAAATAAGACATGGGGAGCTGCAACACAGCAGTACAATATTTTTCCAGTAAAATACTGCTCGTGAAATGCTAATTTCTAAATTAATTATACTACCTAATTTTTTTATTCGCTTTGCCTACGCCAGTGTATTTCCTATACCGTAAACTAACATAAAATTGTACGGGTCCATTTTATTGAAGATAATAACAGTTTCGAGCAAGTTTGTGAATGTGGATTTGAAGGTGACCTACCGCCGCCCAACCGGGGTAGTGGTTAGCAATGCTGACTGCCGTGCCGAAGGCTCCGGGTTCGAGTCCCAGATATGGATAGATTTTTGTTAATGTATAGTGACAGTATGGCATGAGGGCACTCTAAATATATGGCCAGCCGAAAATCCTCTCGAGAGGTTGTTGATAGGAGATGTAGGGTGGGAGACTCTCGGACCCGTCCTCTCCCGGTTTGCTCTCCATCAAGATTGGGAGAGAAACTGAGCAAAATCGTTCTGTCCCCTGTATCGTGTTCACGACTTTTGCCAACGACAAGGAAATCTTGCAGTCCTTGCTACGATGAATTTCGTGGGCTTGTTCTGATGTTACACTTAGACAAGTGAGATAAGTCACAGCAACAGCAAATTAGCAAGGAGAGCTACCAAAATAGATTGAGAGACTGTATGCATAATGAAATACGAGAATGTGTATTCCCTAACATGCGTAAAATAGTTTCAGTAGTTGTCGATAAGTAGTTTTCTCCCGACAATTTAAGAATTACAAGACATATTTCTCATTTACGTACTTTTGTAGATACGTACATTATCCTATATAAGAAAGAAAATGTTAAGACGTCCCTGGAAAGTTATTCTGCAAAAAATTAACCCCCATTTAGTACTCTTTTGAAGACATTTTCTTCTCTCTCGAAATTTATATGCCTTTTAAAAGCTCAAACTCTTTCGTGGAAAATCCTTTCGCTTTTTAGAGAGAACAATTTATTTTACTGAAAAGCTAAATTTCCTTCGCTTTCGGGGATGAAAACGACCTCGACTTGAATCCTATGCAGTCACTTCCAGTCTACGCAATATTTCTTAGAAAAGCTTTGGTGCCACTCTAAGTGAGTCATAACAACTTGACTATTTCAGCAACACATCTGTTGATCCAACATTTTATGGCACTCTGCGTAATATAGACACACTTAAGATGAAACAAACTTTAAGACCTGTTCACCTTTTTTCTACAAAATTCAGGAGATTTCTTTCAAAATTGCTTCTGTGATATTTTCTTATGTAAAATGATTTTCAGCGTAATTCAAAAGGTGAAGCCAAAAATAAATCAGCGTTGAAAGATCTTTAGATTTATTTTGAAAGTAAAATTTAGTATAAGTACAATAGTACAAGAAAAAGTGATGCTACAGTAGTATAAGAAAAAGAATGTATTATAACCACATTTTATATTAGTTTAGTATGTTATTCTATTATTTTTCGATACATGTTGGCAGCCCCGATTTTATCTAAAATATTGATTATCTCATTATTATGTTCTTTTTTTACTGAATGCCAAAGGGCACAAGCGTCGTTCTGTATTAATCATAACATATATTATTTATTCAATAAAATGATTTTTTTCTCTCTACTTATGCAACAAAACAAAACGAGGTAAATATTTCTCAAAGAACTTCGACAAGAAAAGAAAAGAGATGATTGATAATATTATAAGACACAGAATAGATTGATATATTAAACATAACAAATATTAAAGAATTTTCTTACGAAACATTATTACGGATATAGTTAGGCAAATCTATTAAATTTAAAGTCTTCTTACAATATAACTAAATATAAAGAAAAAAGGATTCGCCTTAAATAACTGAACAAAATTATGTAAATAAAATATCAAAAAGCGACAAGATTAAAAAAAAAGATATTTTTATTTAAGAAGATCAGGAAATTATTTTAGAAATTACAGAGAAAAAAACTACAAATTATTATTTAAATGTATTACGAATTACATACAGATCAGTTAGATTAAAATGCAATTTGTTTTTTATTGAGAACTGCTATTATTGCTTCTAAGTTGCTTGGTTTGTTAATCAGTTGCAGGCAGATTAAATTTTATATATTAACCTTTGCCAAGCGTGGCAAAGTTTAAGATATATACGGTGGAAGATAAAATTATTTTATTTTGGACAGTGATAACACAGATCTTTTAAATCGCGAACATGAAGGCTGAAACTTTTTATTTACAACTAATATAATATATGTGTGTGTGTATGTGTGAAACTTTTATCGGTTTTATAGTAATTGCGAGAGTTACCTGTTGGCTGTATGTGGAGGCCTAGTAAATCCAAAACAACACGTGTTGTGCTGATGTTAGATCATCACAGAGATTTATGCCTGGGGAATGCTGAGGAAGGTAGAGCATTTCCTAGCCCCACTGAGCAAACAGATCAGCTGAGCAGGTTACGTTACATGCGCTTGAACATTGTGTAGAGACATTAGGTTATTTTAAAGCAGAAAATGTGAAAAATGAGCAATGCTCTCACCGGGACTCCAACCTCGGACCTCTTAAATATGAGCTGAGTGTGCTGACGATTACACCATGAAGGTATGCTAAGAAGACGGAAGAATTACCTTATATACTTTTACTTTTAAAGGGGGATTGGGGGACCTAATCGCCGAATCCTGGTGGTGAAGAATCATCATCCACCACCGTTTTTAGTGGATTAGGATTTTTTGGAAGCAGAAGACGCAAAAAATGAGCATTACCCTCGCCGGGACTCGAACCCCGGATATCTCGATTACGCATCGAGTGTGCTGACCATTACAACACGAAGGCCTGCTAAGAAGCCAGGAGAAATACTTTTTAATTGTAATACAAAGTATGTTCTATTGCCCAGAAAATGAAGTGTCCTTTTTCGTGAAGAACGTCTCAACCCTAAGAAGTAAAATTTTCACTTGCTGTCTTGCTCTCGAGGTGTGGCCATGAACGTTATACACGAGCATCATCACAGTGATATTCATATTGCTGGGGCTCTGAAGAACTTTTGATTTTCACAATGATGAGTAAATATGCCACATTTTTCGACTGGTGTTTAATTTTTGGCTCCTTTGATCTAGCCCGTGATTCATCTCACGTAATAATGTAACAGAAGAAAGGCCTTTCGTTTGAGCTTGTAGTGGTTTTGGCTCCGAGTGAGTTTGTTCACCATCTTGCAGAAACTATTTTTGGATTTCAAACAACTTCACGTTTCCTATTTTGAAAAAATCATGTCTGTGTAACTTCAAAGCAACAATTCAGCAAGACCATTCTTCTCGTCACGGACAATGTGCATAACTGTGGAAAGGAGATTCCGTTTACGGTAGGGTAGATTAAATGGCCTATTAACGTGCGATATAAGGGAGAAGCAATCATGGCATTTTTGTAGGACATATTGCCGGAACTTCTATAAGATGTCCAATAGCACATCAATATACGAATGAACTTTTGAAGTTCTGGCCCATGTAGTTTAAAACACACAATCCAAACAAGAGATTGTATCATCCAAACAAGCAATTGTAATGAAATAAGTGAAGCTAATAAAAATTTAACCTTTTTGTTTGCTTCTTTAGCTATTGAGAGTGATACATTATTTTCACACTGCTGACCAAAATTTATGAATTCTATGTAACTAGAAAAGTATTGCTTTATTTCACATAAAGTTTCATATGAGAGTAGTAATTCAGTAATATATGATACCATTTTGTAGTATACAACTTACACTTTGACATATTTGTAATAATATCTATATGCACACCACTTTTTGTAACTTAAAAATATTAGCTATGCAAACAAGAAAAACGTATCATAATAATATACGTGACTGCTTCTGACTTTCTCACAAGTTCTGAAGTAACGTTTCACACTTTCAGATTTTTAGCCTATTAGAAGCTATAGCAGCCATCTTTTTACTATGGCAAGTTCCATTTCTTTGAAAGAGGTTGGGAAATACAGACACAGACAGATTGAGCAAGGGCAGCCAAAAGATTTTTGATGAAGCTGAGGTCGTAAGAAACTGGTAATCAGTTCATATGTGCTGTGTCAATACTCATTAGGTACTTATACAGAAGGTTTTCTATGCTTAAATATAAAACTGTAATTGGATTACATAAGAATACATGCTGAATCAAGTCATACAGTGGACACGTTTTTTTTTAAATATCGTTTTTAATTTTCTGAGAGTTCTGATGTAATGTGCAGGCTTAAATTGGTTCATGGTCTTCATAGTCGTCACATTACAGTCTGTAAAGATATACAGAGCAACAGCTCAAATAAGATCCAGCGCACACCCCTACACATGCTGAATTTATAGTATTCATTGATTGTTTTGGATTCATTGAGTATTCCTTCTTCTTCTCAGCTCCTCTCACACTAATTATCATATTAAGAAAAAAGTTATGCCCATGTGGACAGTATACCTCGCCATTCGTTTGACACCTTAAAGAGAAAAACTTGTGGTCTTCAGGCATACGCTTCTTTCATTTGTTGCTCTTCAACGTATATATGGTTCTCCCAGTCATTAAAATAACCATTGCTTCTACGTTTGAAGCTTGTGGTTTGTCATTTGCTCTTAGATAGCAAAACCATGTAATCACCATCAGATGTGGTGGTAATCCTTTGGACTATCGGGGGACATATCTGCGAACAACTGACTAATTCGTTTGAAATTGTTTCCAAAGGCAAGAATTCAAAGAGTTCTCAACAGCAAAGAAAATGATAACATTTTTTTGGAAATGTTCAGTTGAAAACCGCAGACAGCCCGCCGACTTTGAGAACTATGTAGGCATCTTCTCTGAGCCATAAGTAATCTTTCCTACTCAAAAAGTAACCATTCATCTTTCAAAAATTTTCAAACAGCCCCTGAACTTTTCTATTCAAATGCTTCAGAAAAGCGTCGTCATTACCCAATGGCTAAATCGCTCATTTGTGAAAAATAAATGGTAATTTGTCGTATCGTGTGATGTTTGCATATTGCATTCTACGAGCATGGTGAGTTTTTATCCAGTGAAATGGAAACAATTATTTGCACTGCGCGTTTAACTTTGGGATTGCACTTTGAGATTAGGAAAGTATTCAAAACTGAGGTAAATAAATACCACGCTTATTTGCAGCTTCGTTGATGTAAAATATTTAATACAATGACACGTGCAATAATCTAGACTTTTGAAATAATGGTCTTGAAGTAAATATAACTTTCATCCATTTTAGAAAAATTTAGTTGAAAATAATTATCTCCTTCTCAAATTTAAGTTTTTTTAACTGTAATATTTGCAGTACATCCAATGTATATATTTTATTAAAATAAATAATAATTCATTTCATTGTTTTTGTAATTTTTCAAAGTAACTTCCAAAGATCTTAATTTCAACTCTACAAATATCAAAATTCATTTATTAAAACCTTCCTTTAAATCTGTAGTCTCTAAATACTTCCATTCTTCAAGAAATGCATGTCTGCTGCCTTTTGTAGAATACGCCACCTGCGTTTATTTACCTATATTTTGATTATTTTTGGCAAAATAATAAAACCCGGTAGCAAAGTTTATTTTATATGCTTTGCACAAAATGCTACGAAATACCCACATTCTTAAAATCCTCTGTAACTTTACTGCTTTATGAAGACTGATGCACAAAAAATGAATCATTAACTATATTATATAATAGCATTTTAAAGTTAAAATTTATTGCAAATTGTTTCTTTTTTTCTCCCCTAAAATTCAAATCAACTGATTGAAGGTTTTTGGTGTTATTCTCGGAAGTCATAACTTCATTTCAAAGAAACAAAACTGAGAGACACAGCATGCGATTTTTTAATTTTGTTGTTTTTTAACTGGACTTAATAAAGACTTTAATTTGACAGAAAGATTTTTTTTAATTTTAATTTTAATAATTTAAAATCTTTCCAAAGCCTAATTGTTAAAATTTTAAAATTTTATTTTGCACTTTATTTATTACCGTCCAGTCCGGATAGTGATTAGCGACGTTAATTGCCGTGCCGATCCCTGGTGCGAATCCCGAAGAAGGCATGGATATTTGTAAATTTATAGTGTCTGCGCGGCATGAGGACACCCTTAATATGCGGCGAGCCGAAAGGCCTCTCGAGAGGTTAGTGGCAGGGGAAGAGGGAGTGGGAGATTCTCGGACCCATCCAAACCCGGGGGTGCTCTTCATCATAACTGGAGGCGGAACTGAGCAAAACCATTCTGTCACCTGTATGGAGCTTAGGACTGTTGCCAACTGCAGGCGTAATCTTACACCCCTTGGCAGGATGAATTTCGCGGGCTAGTTCTGATGCTACTTTCTGCCAAGGGAGATATGTCACAACAACAGCAACAAGAATTTATTGAAACAAAAGTAAAAATAACTGTTTGGTTCCGAATATAAAAGTGAATATTACTTTCTAAGAAAGTCTGCATCCGTTGCTACTATATTTATAAATTATTTTAGCTTATTGTTAATTGTAGAACTCATTTTTTGGAGTGTTTTGGTTCAGTATTTTCTGTTATTGTGAAATAATGAGATTTTTGTAATGCGCTAAACCGAGGGGCGGGAGGAAAGAAATTAACATTTATGTGAGTATAATAAACTTTGGATTTTTTTTACTTAATTCAATGGAAACCAAAGCAAATAAATTTACATAATTTTGAGCAAGCGATCAGAAACGTAGGAAAAGATTCATGTTTATTATAACCTAGAAAACTACTATAAATAATGCTGAGTTTACAGCAAAATATGTGTCTTGTACACGCACAATTTAGATGCCAAGAGAAAAAGTAACTCATCTGTGCCAACTTCCGATGCTCTTCAATTCTATCAACCTTATAGAAGAAACGAAGAGAAATTTTGCTTAAATACACCAAGAATATAAACAAATAAAAATTTAAACGCTAGTGAAAAAGGATAATTTAGCTGATAACAGTGTGTTAAAGAAGCTCTCGAATTATAAAGACAATGACTTAAGTTTGAACTCCGTTTTAATTTGCTTCAATTTACGATGTCTTTGCAGCAATTCATAAGCGGCTTAAAAGTACCTAAGGGCTTTAAATAGGACTCTTAGTTAACCAGTTTTTTTTTCCAATATTTAAACCCCTAATTACACAAATTGAACGGGAAGCTAAAACGATGTCTTTACCTGCTTATTTTTCTCATTATAATTTTTTTATTTATTTTATTTTTTTACTTTATTTGTTCATTTTTTTGGGCGTGTGTTGCATAAAAATGTGAGTTGAGTGCTGTTTTATGTGCTACATGCGTCATGGGCAATTCATTTATCAATAATGTCTTAATTGGTACTTAAATTAAATTTCCTCAGTATAAAAACAGAAATGCGTTGATTTAAAATTTTCGACAGAAATTCGACAGCCATGCCGTTCGCAGCAAAAAGAGTATTCGAATATATTTATGATTCGAAACTGTTATTTTAACACGCGGCGGCTAATTCTTGGCCCGTAGGCAGCATAAGTTCCCCAGTAGAGACACTGGGTTAGTTTGAAGCAGGAGACATGAAAAATGAGCAACGCCTTTGCCGGGAATTGAACCATGGACCTTTCAGTGAGACGTCGAGCGTGCTGACCACTACACCCACGAAGGCATGCGAAAACGGCGGGAGAAATACCTTATATACTCCCCCTTTGAAAGGGCGACTGCGATTTTAGACGGGAAAATCGCCGAATCCCGGTGGTGGACAATCATCATCCACAACCTTTTTGATTCGGGAGCCAGTGTAGAGATATTAGGATTTTCTTTTGCAAGCAGGAAACATGACAAATGAGCAACGCCTTCGCCGGGAATCGAATCATGGACATCTCGGTTACGCGTCGAGCATGCTGACCACTACACCACGAAGGCATGCTAAGAAGGTGGGAGAAATACCTTATATAATCCACCTTTTAAAGGGCGACTGAGTTTCGGGGATCCAATCGCCAAATCCCGGTGATGGAGAATTATCATCCACCACTTTTTTAGTTCGGGCGCCAGTGTAGAGTCTTTAGATTATTTAGAACCATGCGAGATGAAAAATGAGCAATACCCTAGCCGAAAATCGAACCACGGACATCACGAATACGCGGCGAGCGTGCGGACCATTACACACCGAAGGAATGCTAAGAAGGAGGCAGAAATACCTTGTGCACTTTTAAAAGCAATTTGAGTTGTGTCAGCAATGCAATGTGTAACTCTTGTGTTGCTATAATATAAGGGCACGAAACTATTTAACGCTTTCATTAATATCGCCTTACAGGTGATGTATAAAGAGAATGTTTAATAAGCAAGCTCCAGTTTTCTTCTAGTTAGATGATGTATGATTGTACTGTAAGAAGAAACCATTTTCTGAGCAAATAAACCTATGACTAAACGGAAGAGAAACACTCCAAAGTGAAAATTAATCACCTGGCTAGGAAGAAAATGGCTTTTTTTACTATCATGTATTTCGTACCTCAAATTGTGTCTCTCAGAACCGCTGTTTGCTAATGAGCTCATTTATTTGAGATCACTTGCATTTTCTCCAGTGGTCTTTAAAAATTTTCAACTTGCCTTCAAAGAAGGTGTTCCGCTGTTAAAAATAACATTAATAAATTTGTGGTACTTCCATTTTGTCCTTTTGTTAGTTATAAAATTGCACGGATTCTCCAGGAATTCAAATTTCAAGTCATTTTAACGTTTATCAATAATATCTACTGTTCGTTTCTTATGGATTCCATTTCCGACTTTAATTCTTGGGGAATTTAAAGCATATCGTGTCAGTGTGGTTTGAAATATACCGGCTAAACTAAAAGAACATTGAAATTTCGTATCACGGAACATGAATCTTATGTCCGAAAAGACGAATTTAACAAGCTTTCGATAGCTAATCATAGTTGGGAATATAATCATAATTTTGACTTTGGGTCTGCAAAAATTATCCAAAAGACTTCTTCCATTGGCGAATTAAATTTTTTTGGAACTTTTTACATTAAAAAAGATTCAGCTTGTTTAGTTAATGACTTTAAGTTTAACCCAGTCCTTCCCAACCCTTTTAAATTCTATTAACTTAATTTTCAATTTATTTAATTTAAATTTCAATTACTAATTTTGCCTACAGATGACGCTACCTTTCTACTTGCGTTACTGCAGTGGGGTGTAAATGAGACCGTTACGCGCGCTACGTTCCAGTCTTGTAAATATCTTTGCTCCTGATGAAGAGGGGCCTGTACGGAAATTAATTTAGTTTTTGTCTAAATCTACGCTAAATGCAATATAGTTTCTTTAATTTTAAGTAAACATATGACTATTAGACGACTTGAATAGATATTGGATGAATTTAGTGAAAGCTTGGTCTTGGGCCAGCAATATTAGGCACACTGTAATATTGCATTTAATCTTAAATATTTCTAAGATAAACAGAAACTAAATATTTCATCACTGTTTATAAGCAATATTTATTTACAATTGTATTATCTGATGTTTCTAGCTGTACCTTTAATTACAGCAACAACTCTGTTTGGCGTACTAGCCAAACGTTTACTACACTATACCACATTTATGTCATTCCAAACTTACTCAAAGGCATTTTAAGAAAACTCTTTGGATGTTATTCAGTACTGGTGTAGTTCTCGCTTTAGAAGTTCACACAGATGTCCATCCGGTTAAGATTTGTGGACTGGACTCTGGTTACCAGTTTAAAAGGTCAGAATTATTAAGACGTACGGTGGCTCATACAATTGAGAATACACTTTACTTTTATTTAATAAATCCAACTTTCAATATAAATGACAGTTTTTATGTTCACACATAACAAATTGTTTAATTTAAACTAAAAATAAAGAACAATCAACTAAAAAATTCTAAAATGAAAAGGTTGTAGGGATTTATATTTATTTTAAATAACCAGTTAAATTTGATTTTAAGTTACTTTCCTATAAGCCTTCATTCCCCTAATTGTCAGTGCCAGAATATTTAAATTTGGTAGCGCTAAGGAAATGGGAAATCTCTGTGCGTCCTTGTACGCAAGCTTCCGCTTAGCAGTTATTGCTGGTTAGATGTGGCTTTACAGCTATTACCTTGCTGCCACTAGACTCATCTACGCGTTGTAGGATACAGAATTGTATGGGCCCTGTAGTTTAATTCTACTACTTGTTAATATTTTGAATTCTTGAGTTTTGATTCTACTGTTTCAGTTACCGCCCAAGCAGAGGCGTAGTATGTTAGAGTCAAGTTTACGCATTGTAAATAATTTAAAGAGTTTAATAAAGGGAAGTTTTTAGCCCTTCTTCGATGTAATCACTATTTCTCCGGATTCTACACAACAGATAGACAGTAGGACCTTACAAGGTTCAAAGCATTTTAAATAATCATATGCAGATTTGCGCCTCAAAAAATTAAGAACGCACCAATGAAATTTGTGTGATATCCCTCATACAAAAAAAGGGATAATATTTTATCTGATGTCCTCTGGCTTTTATGATTTCTTCTAAACGTCGTGGTATCGATTCGACCAACTTTTTGGTCGTATTTCAAGATATTTTATTCCATTTTGCATGCAACACTTGTTTTAAATGCACTTTCTCTTTTAATTTTGTTTTTGGATTGCAGTTTCGAATGTGGTCTACTGATTTTCTG
Source organism: Stegodyphus mimosarum (assembly GCA_000611955.2). Lineage (NCBI taxonomy): Eukaryota > Metazoa > Arthropoda > Arachnida > Araneae > Eresidae > Stegodyphus > Stegodyphus mimosarum. The sequence goes on along the minus strand of KK120412.1, from coordinate 388,888 downwards.
TAACTTTGATGTCTGAGGACTGTGGTAGTGTGTGCAACTGCTGTTTACAGTGAAAAGGACACCACGTTTTGACATTATGAGACGTGTGTTTTGAGTCATTGTCTTGTTGGAATACGAAATTTCCATCTAACCTAAATTTTCAGCACTTGCTTTTAGATTATTGTGGAGTATTGTGGAATATATCCATGTAAACCACTTGATCTCATAATGCCATCTATAAAAATTGAATTTTCTACCCCAGCTGAAACCATACAACTCCAAACCATGACGGAGCCACCACCATGTTCAACTGCATTTTTTGCATCCAAAGCGGTATTGGGATTTCTCCATACGGTTACGGTACAATGGCCTTCAGTGGCAAAAATTTTGAATTTACTTTCATCAGTGAATATAATTTTCTTCCAAAATTTATTCATCTTCCACTGATGAGTTTTTGCAAACACCAAACTCTCTTTCTGATTTTACAAGCGGATGCATAGTCTCTTTCTAGCAACTATACTTTTATATCTGGCCTGTTTAATTAAATTTCGCTCATTTTCAGCACTTGCAATTCTGCCAATGATTTCAGAAGTTTCTGCAGCAAATCTGACTACACTTACTTTAGGACCAATCTTGATATTTTTCAAAATTTTCCTTTTGACCACAGCACTCAGGATGTCTTTCCTTTCTCTTCCACTTTTATTTTCAATCAATCCATCGCTTTTAAATTTTACAATGATTTTCTGGATACACGTGTGATTTCTACGAACAGTTTTAGCTGTTTCACGATAAGAGTTTCCTTTTTTTATGTAATTTTAGTACAAATTTCCTTGCATCAATACTGGTTTCTCTTCGAGGAGCCATTTTCTATTTAAAATTGTGGCTTTAAGCAGATATAACAAAATTCACCAAAAGAGTGAAAATGTTGAAGATAAAATTACGCAACATTAGATTAAAATACAACCCAGGTTGAAAAAATGTAATGGAGTTAAACATATTTTTCATCCGTGCATTCTCAATTTTTTGAGGCAAAAATCTGCATATGTTTATTGAAAACGCTATTGAATTTTTTCATTTTAAGATTTTTTTTGTTGATTTTTTCCATTTTTACTTTAAAAGAAATCAGTCGTAGAGACATTAGTGCCTTCCTTGGTACTCGAACCACGGACCTCTCAAATACGCACGAGGGGGATGACAACTACACTACGAAGGCATGCGAAGAAGGCTGGAGAATACCTTATATACTCCCCCTTTTAAAGGGCGACTAAGGATTAGGGGACAAAATCCCGTTGGTGAAGAACCATTACCCAATACATTTTAGTTCGGGCGCCAGTGTGGAATTATTGGGTTATTTTATAAGCAGGAGACATGAAAAATGAGCAATTCCCTCGTCGGGACTCGAACCTCGGACCTTTCGAATACTGCTGACTATTACACCACGAAGGCGGGAGAAATTCCTTATATACTCTCCGCTTTAAATAGCGACTGGGGATTAAGGGACCCAGTCGCCAAATCCCGACGGTTAAGAATCATCATTCACCACGTTTTAGTTCGGGCTCCACTGTAGAGACATTAGTTTTATTTTGAAACAGGAGATGTGAAAAATGAGCAGTGTCCTCGCCGGTACTCGAACCATGGACCTCTTGAATACGCTCCGAGCGTGCTCACCACTACACCACGAAGGCATGCGAAGAAGGTGGGAGAAATACCTTATAAATTGTTACGTGGAAAAATTAAAAAAAAATGTTTTCGCTTGCTTTAGAATTCGCGATGACTGCATTCGCAAATCGTCAACAGTCTTTCAAAAACTCTATGCGTAGAGCAATTCTCCCTTTCCCATTTTAAAGTCCTTTTGCTATTAAAAAAATTGTTCTAATTTTGATAACATAGTAAAACACATTTTCTTATTAAGACTGAAATTAATATAAAAAGAGATGGCAAAGGGAATTTACCGGTAAATGTGGTGCTTTCTAATGTCGTTTTGTACTATTAAACAAATTAATATTTTAGCGAATTGTATACCTTCTTTTAGTAATAACTGAAAAATTATATTATTTGATGATTTTCTATAAAATTCTTTAAAATGATTCTTGTTCAAATAATCCTCTCTTTTCTAATTTTCACAGCTAAAATATAATATTCTAGAAAATAGTGTCATTCTTCTGCATGGAGATAGCTTTCATTTTACTGTTTAATTCTGTTGATATTTTTTTAAACTGAATTTAATATAAATTATAGGCACATAGGGAAATGAGCATATTGCAATATGAATAATACTATATTTACAATACAGTTATTTGTGGGTTAAGCATCGCATATTCTAATTTCTTGACAGTTTTCGTCTTTAAGCATTACGCTTTGACACAGTTTTTTTAACATTTATTCAGCCATTAAATTTCAATTTCCTTGCAGTTTAAATTTTTAATTAAGATTAAACTTTTATAAGCATAACTCTCACGGAAAATGTTTTAAGATTTAGGATATTTTTTATAACATATACAGGTAGGTAAACAGGTGAAAGTGCATGGCGCACCAGCAACTTCGCTACAAAATCGAACAGGTCCCCAGTACTAGAACTGCCAATGCTAGTGTACGAAAAACTGGAACTGACCGTATGCTTTTCCTTCTAAGGAACACTGGAGTTATACACAAGAGTTATTACATTTAAATATACGAATCTAATAACATAAAATTAAACAAAGTTACATAATATAATACAAAGTGCTGAGTATACTCATTGCAACATTGGATTTCGTAAATACAGTAAGGAATAGTTACACTGGAATCTTTGTATTTTTATGTAGGCAGATAAACATATGGGATTTGATTTTGCTAACATATTGCAATATCTGATTCTTGTTATGTGGGTGCAATTTCTTACAAGTAATACTGTACTGAGCTCAGCTCTTTCAGTCCTAAATTCGTAAGTAAAGTAAATGGGTTCAGCCCAGCAGGTTTGGTGTTTTGAAGCAATATGGAAATTGCTGATATTCGGAATCGGTTATTGGGGTGTAGCCTAGTCATTGCTTTTTCTACTTTTAAGGTTTCGGTCTTAAGGTGTGACTTGGCATGGTTCAGTCCTAGTAGGACACTGAGGTTTTGGTGCATTTTCATGATTTTTGAATATCGGTGGCATTCAGATATCACCGGTCTTTTAAAGTTAAGTTCTATATTGGGGATTTTCGAATATACAGATCATAGGTAATGGTCTCTATCTCATTTGACCCCACAGACTTAGTAACAGTTAGAGAGGTTCATTTTAGGAAAATAATATGGATGTGTCCCATGACTGGTGAGGTAATGACTTAGGAAGGGCTTGGAGCTTCTGATTTCTGTGCCAATTTTGGGGAAAAACTTGTGGGTGCCTGTTGTGGCGTTATTCCAATCTTCTTGCCGCTCGTGGCATGCATATTTGTTTAGGATTTGTCGTAATTACGATTTCGGAAACTTATGTTGATTAACTCACCTTCTTGGGAAAGAGCTGCTTCCTTTGCTAGGTTGTCGGCGGTTTCTCTTATAACATACAGAACAAAAAGACAAAAAACTGATAGTAATTAACTTTTTTGTTTACTGCAACATCTGAACAGAGAGAAGCTGCAGATGTATTAAAAGAGTGTGACGAGACCTGGTAAATTTAAAAGATGACAAATATCTATAAAATAGCAAAATAGGTGGGGTTTTATAACATAGCTTTGAAATAAAAATATAATAGAACTAATTCTTGTTAACACCTTATAAGGAATAGAAGAGAAACACGTCAATGTGACAATCAAAATCGCTGAAACAACCTTGTATTTGGTGTAGATTTATTAAAACAATCGATTTCGAGGGCAACTATAGGTCTCTCCTCATCAGGAGAACGAAATTTCTAGAAAGGGAAAGCAATCTCAGTAACGGCTTTTTATACCCTCGGGTAGTACCATGCGCGAGGAGGCAACGCCATCTATCTGTAAAAATAATAATCAAGAATTATGTTAACAGAATTTTAAAAGCGTTAAGAAGGACTGGATTAGACTTAAAATCATTCATTAAACATGCTAAATCTTTGTGAATATGAAAAGCCTGAAGAAAATCCAATTCACCAACGGAAGAAGCTTTTTGTATAATTTTTGCAGATCCAAAGTCAAAATTATGATTAAATTTTCAACTATGATACGCTATTGAAGACTTGTTAATTTCGCTCTTTCGGACATAAGATTCATGTTCCTTGATACGAAATTTTAACGCTGTTTTTGTTTGGCCTTGTAAGGACACGTAATTTAGTTACGTAAATTCAAGTTTTTATTTAAGAAATCAAAAAAAGACTTTTTAAAAGAAAGTTGTATGCTGCAATATGGATTCTGTAATGAAAATATATATTTCCTTATTTATATCACTGGGTAGTTCGATTTGGAATCAATTTCTCCTTTAGAGTGTTCCGACATAAAGAAAAACTTCTAGTAGTTTAGACAATAAACTGCACTCTCCCTTTCTTCTGGCACCCCTCTAAGCATGAATCAAATTGCTTACAAAAACCATTTTTCCAAATAGCAAAGGACTTCCTAAAAAAGAGAAAAAAAATTAATACGAGAATCCTGTCTTTTAAGGATTGTACAGGTATTTGAGCCTCGAATCCAAAAGGTTAATCGGTAACTTCTATTCCCAAAGAAAAGGAAGGGGAGTTTTTTCACATATCTACGCTAACACGAAGAAGAACTTTTACCCTCAGGAAACTGTGGTCCAATTCGAGCTAGTCATTCAAACTGACCCCATTTCCAGCTGACCCTTAGCAAACTTCACAATTCGGTAATAAAATTGAGAAAAAGGGAAAAAAAATGTTTGATCCGAAAAGGAATGGAGAAACTGATCCCTTTTTAAAAGTGAGGAACTGCAACATAAGGCATTTAAACAAGATACAATTTTTTATCCACCTGCTTTATCTATTTTTATAAATTATGCATTTAACCCACTCCTGGTGACTACTTCTCAAAATAATCGTGTGTCTTAGAACGAAAATTAACATAAATATTAAATACTTTTTTAAAAAGATCTTTTCCACAGGTAACCGAATTCGTCCGGATTGAATATTTTCTCTTGAATGAGAGCATTTCTAGACGATAAAAATTATTTACGAGCTTTGATGATAGTGGCGATTTAGAGAGGTGATGTTAAATGCCTGCCAGAATATTTGAATTTCGTAGCTCGCATTACGGAATATAAATTCTAGCAGTGGGAGAACAAGGTTTCAAATGCGATATCTCCTTGCTCAACTTTTGGAATGATAACTGAAGTAAGTGCAGAAACCAGGCAGGAGAAAGGTAAAAAGAACTCTTTATTAAAACTCTTTGAAATTCACAATGTGTCGACTTAACGCTAACAAACTAAGCCTCACTTGGCTGTAACTCAACTAACATGAACTAAACTAAAAATTCAGCGCTATTAACAAACAATAGAGTTCTTTTACCAGAGCTCAGATAATCCTGTTACCCAGAACCCCGTCGAAGTCTAGTGGCAGCAAATTAATAGCTGTTACTCCACCTTTAACCAGCAATAAATGCAGAACCAGAAGCTCATGCTAGAAAGGTACAGTGCTTTTTCAAGCTCTCTAACTTTCCGTTCTAGAAGTGAGTATTTAAACCATTTTCTCTCACTGGTAGAATCTGCATTCCTTAACGCGCGCTACCAAATTTAAATATTCTGGCATTGATAATTAGGGCAATGAAGGCTTATAGGAAAGCAAAAAATTAATTGATTAGTGAAAATTATAAATCTCTACAATGCAACAAATATTTATCCATATGCAAGCGTATATATCCATTGAACCTTCTCGTCTGGACCAGTTACGCAAGATGATCAGGAAGAGTGCCCAGTATTTCTGAGAAAATTAGCATACATTTTTATTGGCTTTCTGAAGAAGTTCCAGATGGATGAAACCCACATGGAACTGTGATTGTTCGACTTGGAGATGTTCTTTTGCGTTCAAAGTTCACTATGCGAGTATATAATATGTGTGCATATACATACATATATCTAAAAGCATGTACATGCATAAAACTTTACTATATAAGTATCGATTATAGTCTTGGACAAAAAGGTAAATAGAAGGTGTAAAGTCATTAGGTATTTCGCAGCAGGAGACGTGAAAAATGGTGCAATGCCCACGCAGGGAATCGAACATAGACTTCTTGAATACCAGCCGAGTGTTATTGTTACATTAGGAAAGCATGCAGAAAAGAGGCAGAAAATACCTTATAAAGGAAACGAGTATTTGGATGGTAGTATTCGATCACGTTCTCAGAGTGGTTGTAACTGAAGGATGTATCATATGTTTTCAAATTAAAATGATTCTTTGTACAAAATGAAGTATGCTTAATTTCAGTAGCAAAAAAAGAAATAACTAAGTAAAATTTAAATAATAATATTAAACTAAATTAAATTAAATACAAATAAATAAATACAATTATCACTAACAACATGTATACCAATCAATTTTCTTACAAGTTATACGATTTGACTCTCTTTGGCCACATAAAGTGATCTAGATCCTACTAATGAACCTGGCGACTTCTCGCACAGGCGTGAATTAATACCAGCATAGAAGAAGAATGAAAATAACCCTTTATTATTTTTCAACTATGAACAGAAAGGCACGTGCCTTACAATAACACCGACAACTTGTGCTGGAATTTAAGAGTTGGTACACAAATCAATTCAAGTTTAAAAACAGTAGTGCTGGACTAGCACCTTAAGTTACGTCTAACTATGTTGACTCGACAACCTACCAGACGTGATAATTATTCAAATGGCCAAAACTGCGTATCAGCAACTCCGTAAAAGCAAGGTCAAAAACGAAAAGTGCGCTGGCTAGCGAAAACACGCTCTGAATAAACTCCAAGATTCGCCCTTTAAGTACTCATTTCACTTTAAATTAGCATCCTGGAGAGGAAATGTGAGAGGAAATTGAGGAGTTTAGGGAAGATAACAAATATTTTAATAATTGGTTATTTGAACAAAGGGAAACCCTAGAAAGTAACAGTATTAATTTCCATAAATTTCCATTGTTTAGAAAATAGTTCTAAGGATGCCAGTAAAGAAAACCTGCATAAACCCTAACAGAATGTGCTGATGTCCACTGCGAGTTCTCTACAAGTTTCTGTTGATATCAATAAGAAAACCAGTAAATGTCAGGACACACCAGTCAAAAGTTCTACTGATACTAATGTCAGTGGTAGGATTCTATTTTTACATTATGAAAAACCAGTAGAGATCAACAGAAAGTAATAAATACAGTAGATATAAATTCTGCTGGAATCAGCAGGCATGTTTACTAATTATATGAGTGGACGTCAGACACAAATTTAAAAATGTTTATACCATCTTCCTTTTAGCCCAAAAGGAGCGGTTGTTCTCGAAATGGGATTTTACTTTGGCTCACTACAAACGGCGCATCGAATTTTAAGTTGCTGCCACTGAATATTATCGCCTTATGTTATTTTTAAAGAAATTAAATAATGAATAATCTACATGTATGTGTATATGTTAATAGCATTGTGAAAAAACGACGGTATGTAGAAACATCCAATTTTGAACAACATAATCCTCCACACAAATATAAGCACATAGAAACTCAAATTTTGAATTTCGAATTCGTTTTCTTATTTATTTTATATTTTGCAAATCTTTAATGAATTTTTGATTAAAAAACTCACGATTTGAAAGAGAGCAGTGGCAACACTGTTCGGCATGAAGCATTTTTATCTCCAGAACTCGAGACTGTTGCCACTCGGAAAAATGTAACATATTCCTCTTTCAATTTTAGTTAACAAACTCGGCTGTCTAAAAGCAATGTGTTGTCGCGGCCGGGAATAAAATGCCTTTATTTTGCACGCGAAAGCGTGTTGCCATTCAGTAAAGCCTAATATACTGTAGGGTTTCCCTTATTTCGCATAACAAATTTATTTTGATACCTTTTCTGAACTTCTGAACTTCCAATTGTATTTTCTCGCCAGGATGTAAATTTAAAGTTAAGTGAAGCGAGTAATTTAAACAAGTAAAACTCTGAGTTTATTCAGAGCGTTTTTTTCTAGCCAGCACACGTTTCGTTGCTACCTTGCTGTTACGCCAGTAAGCCTTTTGGTCATTTCGGATTATCATCACGCCTGTTAGGCTTTTGAGAGTCAACCTGTTAGGTGTAAATTAACGTGCTCATCTAACACTATTCTATTTCAGATTCGGCTTGAAATATATTCTACATTTAAGTTGTCACCGCAAGTTGACGGTGTGTTGTAACGCACGAAGATCGTGCCTTTTTGTTCTTACTTAGGCTTCATAAAGGGTTACTTTTCACCCTTCTTTTGTGCTGGTATTATTCACGTCTGTGCGAGAATTCGCCAGGTTTACAGTAGGAACCAGGAGTAGGTTATGTGGAGTAGCAGAGAGAGATATTAACAATACTTTCAAATTTAATCTGAAAGGTTCTTGGGCAATAAACTAAGCGTTTAAAAGCAATAAATACAATTTTTAAGAATATTGTTTTCTACATTTTAATGTTATTGATTTAAATACGCATGCAATAAAATCATGAGGTGTCTAATTAGTAGCATTTAATATTTTCGCAAAATTACGTTAGCTGCACTCAAAAAAATCATTATGCATTTTTTATGATACGTATTACGTATTTTTATGATACGTATACGTGATTGCAGCGCGAACGGCTGGTTTTTCAAAAAGTAATATAGCGAATATAAAAATATGTATGGTAACGTCAAATACCCTATTGAGAATTCTGAGGAAAAGCTCTTTTTAAATATGTTGTGATTTTGTTGTTTAATTGAATTTTATGTAACGTAAGCGCGAAGAGTTCACATGTTTGATAAATAAAGTTAACACATAAAAAGTGAATAATAAAAAGACAACAAAATTATTTAGCCCTCTTACTAAGAAAACTAAATATTGATATGATGAAACTGAGAAAAGACAGAAAAAATGAGTGCAGGAGCAGACTGGTAGACTACGAGGTCAAGGAGAAAACCTTTACAAACCCTTCTAAGTGAAATCTGAAAGCTTTCAGATTTTATTTTGTAATTTTTGCACTTTTTTAAAACATTTCAAGAGGGACAATCAAATTTTATTCATATTAGTAAAAAAACTCCAAAGTGTTCCTCCGTTACACGTTTGCGAAGCAATTAATTTCAAAGACAAAAAACAAAAAATATTCCATACATCTTTTCTAACTTACGAATAGTTTTAATATTGACTTTGAGCTACGTATTAATATTAAATATGGTGTGAAATATGCGTAAATATAATATTGAATGTGAAACTTAAACATAATATTAAATACGATTTTACATATCAGTTGCATATCATATTAAAATATTAAAATTATGTGAGATAAAAGTGTTATATGTATAATTTCTAAATGAATAATGGACGAAGGAGGAAAAGGAGTAGAAAGGAGAAGAAAGCCAAACCACGCAGAAAAAGATGTAGGTGCCAGTGGCGAGGAGGAAAATTTGTCGATATTTCGTCCCGCGATGAATTTTGTAATGCGGATTCTATATCAAAATAAGCAAACAGAGAATTCATTACCAGAAAGATCTGTTAAGTATGACGAGTCCAAACGGGCAAGTTGCACAAAAGGATTATTAATTTCGTTTTATCATTTTGCGTTGATTCACTACAAGCGTTATTTCACTTTCAAATTGTTACCACCAAATATAAGAGCCCTGTATTATATTTAAAGAAATTAAATAATGAAGAATGTGCATAAATGTATGTATATTCCTCGTATTGTGATAAAACGACGGTACCTAGAGCCATCAAATTTTGAATGACGTAATCCTGCTGCGAATATGGGCATCTAGAAGGCCAAATTTGAAATTGAGAATTTGTTTTATCATCGATTTCATATTTTGTAAAAGTTTAAAGAATTTTTGATTAGCAAACTCAAGGATTTCAAAGCGAGCAATGGCAACGTTGTACTGAAAAAAAAAAAAAACATTTTTTATCTCCAGCCCGTCAGAGTATGTATAGGAAATTCTAAAGATATGCTCATTTTAAAATTATTTTGCGATATCGCTCTTGAACTGAATTTTATGGTTTAAGGGCGAAGAACATGATGTTTGATAAACAAAGGTTAAAAGTTTTTACAATATGTCCAAAGAAGCGTTTTTTTAAAGTTTTGTGTATTACCTTTATTTATTAAATACCATGTTCTTAAGCCATAAATTTAGTTCAACAGAAATATCGTAAAATAATTTAAAATTAGCATATCTTTAGAATTTCCGATACACAGTTCCGCGGGTTGGAGATAAAAAGGTTTCCCTTCCCCCGTAGAGTGTTGCCGTTGCTCGTTTTTAAATCGTTCAGTTTGTTCATCAAAAATTCGTTAACTTAATAAATATGAACTACCAAATAGATAAATAGATAATAAAACAAATTCCAAATTTGGGCTTCCAGATGCGCATATTCGGTTGGAAACGTACGTTATTCAAAATTGGATGGCTCTAGGTACCGTTGTTTTATCACCTTTTGAGAAATATATATACATTTATGCTGATTCCTCATTATTTAATTTATTGAAATATAATACAGGGCGATAACGTTTGGTGGCAACAATTTGAAAAGTGATACAGCCGTTTATAGCGATTCAACGCAAAATCGCAAAACGAAAACAATAGTCCTTCAGGAACAAAGCCCCTTTGGAGTAAAAATAAGAGTCTGCTTAAATAACGGAACCAGTGTAATTATTTTATAACATAAATTTCGGAATTTTGTTTATTTAAAATAATTCAAATTATTAGCCCAGAAGGGCTATTAGTGTCGAAATGGCATTTTGCGTCTGTTTACTATAAACAGGGTATCCCTTTTTAAATTATTGCCACGAAATATTATTGCCCTGTACTGTATTTAAAGAAATTAAATAACCATAAAACCATAAATATAACCATAAAATTTTGAATAACATAGTCCTCGTCGAAATATGGTTCCCTGGAAGACTGGATCTTGAATTTCGAATTTGGTTTATTATCTATTTCATATTTTTTAAACTCTAACGAATTTTGGAGAACGATTTCAAAGCGATCCTTTGTAACACTACACGAAAAAAAAGAAAGACATTTGTATCTCCAGCATGACATTTTTATTTCAAGACTGTGTTTCGAAAATGCTAAAGATATTATGTAACTGGATCAGAATCCGCATTTTAAATATCTAAATTTATTATGATATTTAAAATTGACGAAACCGATAATTTTAAATTTATGAAGCAACAGTTGAGAGAGAGGAACATTAAAATTTAGTTTAAAAAATAAAGAAACTGAGGATGACAATAAAAACTTAGTGTCTTCACTTTGCTGACTGAGATCATGTTATTTTAACATTTAAATATTAATTTTTATTTTACACCATGAATTTCTTTTTATTAAATTCCTACTGTTAGCTAACACGCTCCTTATATTTTGTTCCGATTTTCAACCATTAATAAAACACTTTTTATTCATCCACTCAAAATCAAATACACTTTTTTAAACTTGTAGTGGATGTCACTTGATGTTAATGCAGTTTCTTCACATATTAAAGATAATTAAAGTTTCACATATTAAAATTTCACTTATAAAGACTTACAAATAATGAACGTTTACTAGGAATTCTCACATGCTGTAAAAATTAATTTTATAACAACTTATAAATAAAAGTACATGACTGTGATAAATGGGATTGTAATATTTAACAGAAATAAGTGGCAACAGTAAGACAGAGTTCTAAAGTTTTCTAAAGTGTATGGAATTAAAGAATTGTAGTTTTATATAGTTGGATGAAGAGGATGTAATGTCCCATTATGTAGCGAAAATTCTCGTAAGTAGGAGTTGACTCTAAAAAAATATATATTTCTTGTTAAGAAATAAAGCAACAACATAATTTGTTTTCAGTAACGAGAAATATTGATACAACTTTGTATTCATCATGCACGTGTATGTTTCTTGAACTGGTATCCCTTCAAAACAGCCAAGAAGATATTTTTACAAATTTGAAGCGTTTGTCTTCCCTGGGATAATAAAAGATGGTTCAACAACATTTTGATGTCCTATCAAACTTATGAATAATATGTTCTAATTTAGTGATGCACAAGCTTCTATTTAAATTTTTAATTCCTCAGCATTAACAAAATATTAACTCAAACGAAGCATGGTATGTTAAGCTGCAATGTCCTTGCTGACTGAACATCCCCAAGGCAAGGAAGTTCAAATTAAGCTACTGGAAAATTCTTTCTCATGTTTCATGAAACTGTGGCATATTGGTCAACACTAATTACCTCTTTAAATAGGGATTGTGGCATAATTTACCAAATGTAAAACAGTAGGAAGAGCATAAAACTTAATACTCTGTAATGATACTGGCTTTGAGGGCGAATATGCTCAGCCAAAACAACCACCATTTCTGGTCATCAAGTTCAACCGGGAGTTTTGGGAATTACCTCTATATTTTCACTTAGTGACCTATACAGAGCAACATTATTTCTAAATGTTTTAACACTACACTTCTAAAAGAATGCACAGAATATTAGTCATTCACAAAACATGCAAACCTTCACTGTAAAATGCATGCCTCTTTGCTCTGAAAACTGAGTTAGCTTAGAAATATTCGTTAAATGACGTACGTCATGCACAAAAAATATAGAACAGGTCTGTATCTCCCGTTCTACTGGGCCAATTGACAAAATTTAACTTGCGTTTTCCATCTCTCTATCTCGGGACTTAACATATATATTATATTTATATATAGCATTGTTCTAATATAGGCATTCTAATACACAACTGGACTTTTCTAAAATGCCATAAGGCCCACCAGCGGCCGAGCGGTAAAGACGCTGAACACTGGTAGTTCGGTCCGAGGTTCGAATCCCGCGAACGGGCTGGCTGCATGGGCGTTTTCGTGGTTTTCCCCATGTGTATACGAGCCAGTTTCCCTTAGAAAGTCCTCCACGAAGGCATCCCTCCCTTTAGGCAGATAGCCCTCGTGTGCTTTGCCATAATTGAATAACCTAACCTAAGCTAAAATGCCATAAACGTTTTTTTCATTCTTCGATTCTACGACTCAGATAGTGCCAAAATGACAAGTACTGTAAAAATCGCACTAGTAGCTTTTAAAAAAATTACCTCTTTAGGAATTTAAGTTCAAGCTAAATAAAATTCTCAGCTATTTTCTGGTTTGCTTTTAAAATTTGGGCCGAATAATATCTTGCGCCTAAAAGGGAGAAACCTTGACGCCAAAAAGGGAGAAACAGCTTATTGTGGTATGGCAGGCAATGGTTATCATTCGATGACGTACTTCCTCTAGGTAGACAGCCGTAATACTTTTCCCTTGCTAAGGGATTATCTGTAGTATTGCTTATTACCTGTAGTATTTATTATTAGTATTTATTATTGTAGTATTTATTCTGTAGTATTTATTATTGTAGTATTTATTCTGTAGTATTTATTCTGTAGTATTTAATTATCTGTAGTATTTACTTCCGTTGGCATGATGAAATGTCGCCCATACCCTTAAAGAAGCCAAGTTGGCGCAACCAAGGCTGCTCTCCGAACAATATCCAAAATTTCTATTTTTTAGTAGTTTTTATTAATTTTTCGAATAACCTACAAAATTATATCATCATCTTAAGGTATATGGATGTCTAGGCATACGTACAAAAAAACCGAGTTTTATAGTCAAAATTTACAAAGACCTGCGTGAATTTATATATTGGTGCGTTTTGAAATGTAACCTATTTGTTATAAGCGATAATAACACCATATGTGCTTTAAACACTTTGTCAAAATTATTTGAAAGAATGGATGATGAACCTTTTTTTTTCCGTTCGTGCACAATAAAAATAGAAAAAGTAAAATAGGTTACCATAAATAGAGAATTTTGCCAACTGAATTATTCTTGCCACAAACTGACAAAAGCGCTCCAAGATAAATTTTTAAATTTCTCGGTAATTTTCTCACATTTTTTACAAAATTTAATATTTGGTCATAATTTGAGTAGTAGAATCAAAATATGGAAGAAAATCGATGCATCATTTCAGAAAAATTCCGAATTTCTGTCAAAATACCTATGTTAGAACAATGATATACATAAATCTAATATATATCCTAAGTCTCGCTTTCGAAACATGAAAAATGCAAATTACAATCCGTCAATCAGCCAGTAGGACGGGGATACAGAATTGCCCCCCTTTTTTGTGTGCAACAGTTGAAACAATTTCAGCCTGATTTTTAGATTCTACCTGATTACCTGCATGAGTCATAAATTTGTATCGTCACAGAAGCAGGCAAGCCTAAATAATTTCAAAATGACTTTTCCTTAAACTTTAAAAAATACTTGCTTTTATATATAATAAACAATAAGTACTATACTTAAATATATAGGATTATGTGGAATTAATGATTTCCATATGAAATTCTAATTAAATTATTATTTCTTTTTTGAAAACAGAAAATACAAATAATTGTTCAAGAATAAACATTTAAAAATTAACTTTTTTAATTAAAAAATAAAAAAAACCACAAAATATTGCAGAAATCACAGAAAAAAGTAAACTTAACTTTAGAGCACAATTCTATCAGAATTCCCGAGGCAATTTTGGTGTTAGAAATCCTTGAAGAACAGTAAAATATACATTTTCTAATAGAAACTTAAATAAAAATGAGTTATATTGATATTCGCTTTATACTTTTTAAATCAGAACAGTCAAATTCTGCCATCAACGAAGTTCTAGTACTAATACATGACCACTATCTTTAATTTTTTCCTTTATCACTAGCAAGACTAATTGGCAACGTAAAGTATTCTTGATATTGTTTCTAAGTTTGGATGTGATTTAGTTAAATTACTTTCTTGCATTATGGATATGACTGAGCAAAACTGCGTGCTTGTTATAAAAGCTATAGCAAATTAAAGGAAGATAGATGATCTGTAATATCAATAGAGTGGAGCTTTCTAATCAAATGTAGTCTATGCAGGTCATTATAATAAGCGTAAATTAAACTTCAGTACTTTAATTCTGAGTATAAACTTTAATGTTAGAAAACAATGCGTACAGTGCTATGAAAACCTTAGCACTTTTGTAATCAGTGTTATCAAGTCATCTTCTAATTCAACTGAATCGTTCGAGAATTTAATTTAAAATCTTGTAATATTAATTTAAAATCTTGTAAATATTCTACTGTCTATCTGTTGTGTAGAATCTGTAGAAACAGTGATTGCATCGAAGAAGGGTTAAAAGTACCCTTTATTAAACTCTTTAAATTATTTGCAATGCGCCAACTTGACGCTAACATACTACGCCTCTGCTTGGGCGGTAACTAAAACAGTAGAATCAAAACTCAAAATTGGAGATATTCACAAGTAGTAGAATTAAACTACAGGCCTCATACAATCCTGTATCCTACAGACCGTAGATGAGTCTAGTGGCAGCAAGATACTAGCTATTAAGGCACGTCTAACCAGCAAGAACTGCTACGCGGAAGCTTGCATACAGCCACGCACAGAGATTTCCCAGACTCTCTCTCTCTGCTGGAACGTAGGGGAATGAAGGCTTACAGGAAATTAACTTAAAATTAAATTTAACTGGTTACGTAGAATAAATATAAATCCCTACAATCTGAAAGCCTTCAATTTTTTTTACGCTCAAAGGAGCGCTTCATGTGATACCTTTATTTATTATATGTCATGTTTTTCGCACTTAAACCACATACAATTCAGTTTAACAGCAATGTGACAAAATATATAAAAACAGCATATCTTTAGAATTACCGACAAACAGTCTCGAGCGCTGGAGATAAAAATGCTTTTTTTTTTCGTACAGCGTTGCCATTGCTCGCTTTGAAATTGTTGAGTTTGTTAAAAAAAATTCGATAAGTTTACAAAATATGGAACAGATAATAAAACTAATTCGAAATTCAAATTTCGGTGCTCCAGGTGCCCACGTTCGGGCGGAGGATTAAGTTATTTAAAATTGGATGGCTCTAGGTACCTTCATGTTTTCACCTTTTTTTCACATGGACACATTCATGCAGATTTTTCAATATTGAATATCTTTAAATATAATACAAGACGATAGTATTTGGTGGCAACAGTGATACGCTATTTATAGTGAACCGACGTAAAATGCCATTTTGAGACTACTAGCTCTTCTGGGCTAACGCTCCTTTGGGCTAATAATTAATTTTGATGCTTCTTAGATTACGTTGTTTCCAATATAAACTGAGAGCTGTTATTTTGATCGAGAAGAGAAACATCAAAGAAGATTAACGGAAAAAACGCAGACGGCCATATAAATATTATAACATAAGAGAATGAAAGTAGTACTTATGAATACAGTTTTTCAGTTACTAAAACAGAGCTAGTAAAGTTATGTTATTTAAAAATATATTTTTAATATATGTTTCAAAGTTGACAATTATGCTTTGAAGAGAAAATTTTGTTACTTTTCATAGCATATTTGAGGTCTTTTTTAGTAAATTGTCGCCTTGGTTCTGGTTTTAACTGATTTAAAATTCTTAAGTAGACACAAATAGTTACACGTTTATAGAAATCTTGTTAAAAAATATCATAAAATTCTTTTATTAATTTCCTCTCATTCTCTTCATGGTATTTGATTTTACAATTGTGCAATTCTATTTTAAAATCACAGTTTTAGTTTTCTCTTAGCATAGTTTGAATAATTCACATGCAGTAAATTATCTGAAGCAGGCAATCTTCCTTAGGTGCCTATGTTTGAAAGTAACGTAGATTTCTGGTAACGTAAATAAATTGTGGTCACTATTTGTCATCACTTCTAAGCAGAACAGCTTAACAGATAGCCAGAATCATCTGGAATCGTAAATAATCGTCTTAGAAAAGATTCATTTTATTGTTGATGTCAAAACTGTCTATTAATGCTTTCTTTTCTTAAAGGACTCTTTGTATTACACTGCGTTAATATGAAATTTAACATTCACTTAGTCTGGCAAAGTGCCAGCGGCCAAAAATGTTGCTGTTGAATATCACGTGGAGTTGTCGCTTTTATCTTCCAAATTAAAAGCATATGCCATTATTTCCTTGACACTTAATACTATTTTTTAAAACATCTTACAAATTTTTTTGTTAACATGTTTAGTGATTTTTTTCGAGTGTGATACTCTGTAAAACATTCACCCTTGTGAAGTGGAACCTGACAGAATTGACATGTATATCTTGTTCTAATTACAGTTTTCTGATTCATTACCACTTCCTACATCACATAACTTCTATGCTGAATTTCCTCCGAGATTTCCGCATCTTCTGCAGAAAACACCTCCGTGCTTGCCATTTTGAAGGTTATGACATTACTTAAAAATACTACCTTAGAAGCAAAACTGCACAGTCGAATCAACGTACAAATAATACTGTAACTAATGGTGCTAAGTAAACGCAATGTGCCTAAAATGAAAAACTAATACTGAAAATTCAAACAAAAACGTTACGTCTACTTGGACCGTCCTAGGAAATCATAATGGAAAAATGTAAATTTACGTGAAACGTCCGTTAAGTTATAATTAAGAAAATTTTAAAGTACCATGGTTAATGTACCATAATTAATTTCTTTACTTCATTTCATTTTTAATAATATCTCTAAAGTAATTTTATTACAGAAATAATTTTTTTGATTAATGGTATAGTTAACTAATAATTTTTTAAACGAATGTATTTTCAATGAAGTTAGTAAAAGTAAATATGCAAATGGTTAAAGAATTATTTAATAAATAAAAATAATTAATGAATTAATTTAAAATTTTTTTTTCAATAATTAATATTTTTTTGCAACTCCAGATGTATAAAACAAGTGCAAAATGTTCTTACGTTATAGATTTAAAAAAAATTTTTTATATATATGCTATTAGGTTTATCCTATGGTCTAAATTTATTAGCAGTTATTTTAAGTCATGATTCTTTCCTATCTATTCTAATTTCAGCTCACAATTTCCTGCCGGAATGTAATTTCAGAAACGCAGTGAATGCAAACGAGTAAGAGTACTATTTAAGTCGACGCTTCATCGACTTCTGTAGAGAGAGTCTGATTTTCCTGACTAGAGCGCGTTTGCCATTTGGCTACGTTCTCGCTTAGCTACTGCGCTCGGCCATACTTTAGGCTTTGGCTTCGCCAATTTAATTAATATTTAGGAGCCAACTACTTAGAATTCTTATAGCTTCAGCTATATCCTTCAGATAGTTTTAGTTTAACCTAGTTTAGCATAAATTCATAATTATTTAAGTTCAAGCCCAAGTGGAGGCTTTGTGTATACTCCAAATTAGGAATTGATTGTATTTATTCTGAGAAATAAAGGGTAGTCCAGCATTCTTAAGTCTTACGTGTTTATTCACACACTTAAGTGATTATTCGCTTGTTAGTGTTCGTGGGGTTCTAAGTCTGAACTTTGGAATTAAATAAGTAAAACCCCACAATGCTTTTAAATCATAAAAGAATTGGACAAATGATTAGCACAAGAAGAGGGAAGGATTATTTTTATTAACATGTAACATTTGGTTAAGTAAGCCACTAATTAACGATAACCGTGCTTTATTATAATGTTCAAGAGTTAAATCAGAAATTTCTGCATATTGAAGCCATCAAAAAAATCTGAAAGCTTTCGTATATTATATTACACCCACAGTGGCGTTTTATTTAACGTTTTGTGATACTTTTATTTATTAAATAATAGTATATTTATTAAATAAAATTCATGTTCTTCGCAATTAAACCATCAAATTGAATTCAACAGCAAAATCACAAAATATTTAAAAGATCATAGCTTTAGAATTTCCGATACCTGTTATAATTTTGTGTTAAACGTCTTGTGTTACCTTTATTTTTAACGTTCTGTGTTACTTGTATTTATTAAATATGATGTTCTTTACGCTTAAAGCATAAAATTCAATTCAACAGCAATATCATAAAAGATTTAAAAGAGCATATCTTTAGATTTTCCCATACACAGTCTCACGCGCTGGAGATAAAAATGTTTTTTTTTTCGTACATTGTTGCCATTGCTCGCTGTGAATTCCTTGAGTTTGTTAATCAAAAACTAATAAATGCTTTACAAAATATGAAATAGATAATAAAACTAATTCCAAATTCCAAATCTAGGCTTCCGGATGCCCATATTTGGGTGGAGACGTACCTTATTCAAAATTGAATTGATCTAGGTACCGTTGTTTAATCACAATGCGAGAAACATACATACATTTAAGCAGATTCTTCATTATTTAATTTCTTTAAATATCATACAGGGCTCTAATATTTGATGGCAACAATTTGAAAAGTGAATCAACATTTATAGTGAATCGACGCAAAATGTCAAAACGGAATTAATAGCCCTTCTGGGCAAATTGCCGCTTTCGGCAATTCAGTCTTTAATAATTCAGTGTTCATAACAATTAAATTTTAAAGTTTCGTATGCAAAATCCACTTTATAATCTCTAAGGGTATGTATGTAGAAAAATAATAAAATATAGCTGTTGGTTACGTAAAATTTCATGCATGGTAAAAGCCATTTTCTGTTATTGTGACATATCTCACTTGTCTTGTAGTAACATAGCAAGCTCACTAAATTCATCCTGGCAAGGAGTGTGAGATTGCGCCTGTCGTCGACAGGAGCCATACAAGTGATAATACGACTTTGCTCAGTTTATCATGCATGAAGAGCTCAGTTTATCACGTCGAGAGGTCCGAAGTTCGAGTCCCGGCGAGGTCATTGCACACTTTTCATGTCTAAAAGGTGGTGGATGATCATTCTCCCCCACCAGGATTTTGCGATTGAGTCCCCTAATCCCCAGTCGCCCTTTCGAGAAGACCTTCGGCTGGCTGCATAGTAGAGTGCCTCCATGTCGCACAGATACTATACACTTACAAACATGCATGTCTTCTGTTGGATTCGTATCCGGGCCCTTCGGTACGGCAGTTAGCGTCGCTATACAATATCGCGGAGTTATATAATTCTAATATTATTATTAAAATTTAGTTATATAGTAAGTAGACATAATTAGATAATAAAGTTACATCTTTTTTTTAATATTGTGGGTAACTAATATAAGTCTAATATACATTTATACGTATAAATACCTAACAGCATGCACAGATTTGTATTGCAGTTTACTACACAAATGTGGTTTAACCGTGTTAACCGGGGAAGATGCACCCCACGCTAAAAAAAAAAAAAAATCGCCGGAAATCTTCCCCTGTAATCTGAAACTGTTAAGTCCATCAGTAGCTGTCTCCAAGGACATGTTCTGTACGTCCCGAGTAAAAACAGCAAATTCCGAGCTTTTATTGTGACTTAAAGACAGTTTGGGGCGTGCCGACACCCCACGCGCGCTTTCGTGTTGGTATTTTTCATGCCATGGTGTGTTCAAGTCATTCTGGTCGGTATTTTCCTTATTTGATTCAAAATTTCCTCAAACAGAGAAATGAAAAGACTTCAAAAATTATCGGAGGAGGTTTCGTCGGATGAAGATTCTGTAGAATAAGAATTAGGAGACTCAGATAGTGAAGATATATTTAGTGATCTTCAGTCTGAATCAGGAGATGAGTGTGACTCTTCAGAAGACATTCCTTGTAATCAAATTGAGTATTTTATAGTAAAAGATAAAAAAACAAAATGACAGAAAGAGCACTTGAAGAGAGAGTGTAAAGACGCATGGCGTCGCATAATATCATAAAAAAAATTGCCTGGCAGTACATATATATATATCTAAATATGTGGCTTCACCCGTCGTTGCATGGAACCTGGCCTTTGCCCTTTGAGATCCTCATTTGAAATCACGGCAGAAACAGAAGGAACACAACGAAGATTCTCTTGATGAACCACAAACCAAGAAAAGACAATCATGTTACCGGAGGATGTTACATGTGGTCAAGGGAAAAAACAGGAAATCAAAAACTGTATGTGTGAAGTATAAAAATAATATATGCCAAGAGTACTGTGAAATAGAAGCTTCGTGTATAAACTGCAAAATAGCTAATACCTCTTTAGCCTAACTGATATTAAAATTAATTATATAGCATATTATTCTGCAGAATCTGGATTATAATTGCATTCACAAGTTGAAAAATTCTCATAGAAATCAATGATTTCTAGTCATCTAAAAAAAAGTAAGTACTTTTTAACAGGCCACATTTATCTGTTATTAATTTTAAAATTAATATTATTTTTAAGCTATTTTATATAATAAATGTTGCAATTAACATAGAATGCATTCTTTTACTGAATTTCAATAATATATTTCATTTTACGTCATTTAATTGCTTAGGGTGTGCTGACACCCCATGCACGTTCTCCAGTTACATAATACAGCGCGCGTTCTCCCGGGTTAAAGCCTGCATTGTTTTCAAATGCTTACATACGTTTCCGTTTGATAAATGTGCTTTAATACTGGTGTGCTGTTAATGTTTGTGCAGAGAAGGTGTATTAAATCAGAGTTAAATCAAAATATCCCAACGCTAAAACTTATCCTTCTGAACTGGCAAGAAATAAGTTTAATCCCTCGTAGAAAATTTAGAAGAAATTTTTGTTTTGTGGCATTTTAAAGTGCAACATCTGCGTGAATTCACAGAAGCTTTGCCCGAAAATCCACTTTTTTCTAACCACTTCATCTCATAATATCATTAATTTTAGCGCAGGAGATAAAGTAGATACGATTTTTTTTTCCGAATAATATTTTTTTTTACCTCTCGTCTAGTTAACTGTCATCTGACCATGAGGAAAATGTAATAAGCCAACGAAGCGGAGAGCGCTTTTTTTTTCTTTTCTTTTATTCTGTAGTTAAAATTTACCAGAAGGGATTTTAAAGTTGGTGGATTTAAAAAAAGAGTTTCCGCTTCATTCTCCACAAAACTAGAGTAGAAAAAAAAAATCCACCAAATTAGCAATTCAATCAGAAAATTTCGGAAAACTAATTTAAATGTTAATATTTTCCTCCTTCACCCCATCAGCCTCCAGTGGTACCTTAATTGCAATTAAAGCCCAATCACAAAGTGGATGAGCGTGTCATAAAAAATAAATTCCTCAATAAAATTCTTACAAGAATATTAACTAAATTAACTATCAGAAGCTGAAGAAACAGGGTTTAAGATAATGAAACAATCAAGGAGGTTCGTAGCTTTTCACGAGCAAAGCGTCTACTTTATTCAGATAAACATTAATTTAAATTTTCTGTTGCTTGCTACTCATGATCAAGTAATAAGGTAATAATGAGAAAAGATGAGTAACTTTGACAATGAAGAAATAAAATTTATTGCAATCCTATTTACAAGCTTCATTATAAGAAGTCTGCTAAAGTAATCAAAATACACTAGTTTAACATTTTAGACCTCCTTTTAGACATTTTAGAGTTAGTTTAACATTTCCCTGTGAAGGAAAATAACACGACCTTATAACAGTGCATGTTTAGATATAACAACACACACTATCGGTCCTAAACTTGTAAGGTTTTAGTTTAAACTAACAAAGTTTTATGTTAATTTTCTCTTTCCTATAAGTTCTTATTTCAACTTCCCGTTAGAATGAGCGCGCATTTCAGCTTTATGCTAATTTGAAGTGGAGCCAAGTTTGTATTTAAAGGTTAGCGAGGAACTTCTCAGTGTGAGAGAGCTTTTAGTCTCAGATCACTGCTGCTCTGTTCGACGTTCTCCTGACTAGCTAGCATTTAAATTCTAAGCCTTAGCGCTGTTACACTATTACTTATTGAAATAATCTAAGTGCGTTAGTATTAGCTAAATCTTGCTACGCACCACCATTGATCGTTTAGCATAGAAGCCAACCTCGCGTTTATAGCTCTGTGAGCAACGACTACGTAATTTCTATTCCCTTTATTTTAAAGTATTTGAATGTTCAGTTTAGACCCAAGTGCGGTCATTATTTTCTGTTATCCTTCCCGAGTTGGGAAGTGGCTGTAAATATTAGTGGTTTAATAAAAGAGGATTTTAAATCCTTCTTACGTGCAGTTATTCTACCACTTAACTACAGTATTCTACCACAGAATATAGCTGCATTCAGCTCCCTGTTCAACATCAGGACTTTAACTACCTCACGAATACTAATTCGCCAAAACTATGCATAGAACACTCACTCCTGACAAACTGGTGCTCCACGGATTCCATATGGCCTTGGTAGCAATTTTGCAAGGCCCGTGAACACATTTCCCGTAAATTAATTTAACATGCCAAGAATATTTTTTAAAGCATTTAAGAATTTAGACATTAGGCGTGCAATTTTTCATTGTAAGGACTTATTTAGTTTTAAGCTAACCAGTTTTTGTCCAGTTATTTAACTTTTCTATCTTCTCTCATTTCCATTTCTTGCCGGAATGACATTTCAGTTTAGCGCGTTATGCAAATTAGGGTAGAAAGGTACTATTTAAGTTGGTATCTGAGTTACTTCAAGCAGAGCGTGTCTGAATTTCGGCCTCGTTGTTTCGTTGATATTTAAAGCTTGCTATTTTAAGGTTGTGCATATTAATTGCCTGTTTGTGTACATCGGTGGTAGGGCTAAGAGCCAGCTCGCAATAATTACCTCTGTGAAGCTTTGTTTGATTATTTAAAGTAGACTTAGTCTTAATTTTATATTTCTATTTGAGTTACAGCCAAAAGTATTGGCTATGTTTTGTAAGCACCAGGAGTGCTGATTGCAAAATATTTCCTGAGTTGAATAATATTGTCTTTTCACCCTTCGTTCGTTTGGTTATTGATACAGCTTGAGCTTAGCGAATAGTTGCTCCAGAGTTCAAGTAAATATCCAGCCAACAAAGTTGTCGTTGATATTGTCCTTGCTATTGCTCATTTGTCTGACCTATAGTCAGCGCAAACCCATGAAATTAATCGTCGCAAGGAGCGTAAGTTTTAAGCCAGTCGCTGGCAACAGCCTTGAGTACCTTACAGGTAACAGTGCGATTTAGCTTAGTTCCGCCCGCAACTTTGATGAAGAACTCCCCGGGAGGACGGGTCCGAGGATCTCGCACCCCTCTTCCTCTAACACCAACCTCTCGAGAGGATGTTCGGTTCACCTCATATTTAGAGTGCACCCCATGCCGCACGGACACTATACAGTTACAAACATCCATGCCTTTTTCAGGATTCGAACCCGGGCCCTTCGACACGGCAGTCAGCGACGCTAACCACTATACCAGTTAGTCGGCCCGAGCCAACAAAATAACCATAATTTAGTAGAAATCTAACAACACTATTTTCATTACAATTGTAAACAAATGTGAGTAAGGTAAAATAAAATCAAGTGAGCAAGGAAATGAATGAGATACTGAGAAGATTTATGATGATCCTTTCGTAAATAGTCAAATGCATGGGATTTTATATCATGGTTTCTCATCGATATTGAATACACGTCTGTGTCTTGAAATTCTATTGTTCTCGTATCTTCTGATCCAACACCATAAACAGTCCACAGTTTACAAATACACTTAAAAGGCTATTGATTGCAATAAAAACAACCTTAGTTAACATAATAATGATATGTTGACAAAAAGAGAGGTATATCTGTAATGAAATGGCATAATAAAGTAACTATACTTATTTTAATATCTGGACCAATATTTCTCTAGAATACCACACGGCGTCCTCAGAAATCTTTCCGGGCGCACTCTTTGAGCACAACTGAGCTACCCTGGAATTCTGTTGTATGGTACATTTATAGTACTTTGTGAATTTAATGTACAATCATTCATAGTTTAATACACCGGCTTTCCTTTCTTATCCAACAAAAGAAAAAGCTTCTTTTTACATGTGACCGTATTACTAATTTACGGTACATTGCCCATTTCAAATCTAAAAATATGCTCATAAAATTGCATTTTTTATTTTTCTCACATTTATGTGTCTGTTTTGCATCATTAGTATCGTTCATTATATTATGAATCTTTTGATCAGAGGTGAATCACAAATTACCTACAACCCTCTAATATTTTTGGATAGCTTATATAAGAGTTTCTGCTACGGGTATGCAACTTTCACATTCTGCTTCAGATCCGATTCCATCTGATTAAATTTTTAACTTTAAATTACAGATTCAAGCAGCGTGTTACTAAGAGCGACGAATTTCAGCAACATTTGTGACTATTTTGAGTGCTTAGAATAGCCATAATCGATGCTGCTGTGCACTTTGAGAAAACGAGGCATTCATCATGAGCACACCACCTCGTTTTCGGATCCACTTTATGCGAATATGCCCTACAGAGACGACTCAGCTATTTGCATTGCAGCCCGGCGGCCCGAATCGCTCCGGAAATCCCGGAACAGGAGGCATGGGTAGAAAATTCGAGAAACAGGCAGCGAGTCCGATGAGGGGTCGGAAGGAAACGTTGCAGCGGAAGTCTGCCCCCTCTCGCTCCACGAACATAATTGGGGCGCCATCCCTTTGTTTGCCATCCGCGAATAAAAGAGCCATTTCATTGGAAATGTGTAAGGGCTTAGAAATTTGGAACTTTAATGAGGCCACGGTTTCTGCTGATTAAGACAATACACTGGAAGATAAAT
Organism: Stegodyphus mimosarum; assembly: GCA_000611955.2. Taxonomy (NCBI): domain Eukaryota; kingdom Metazoa; phylum Arthropoda; class Arachnida; order Araneae; family Eresidae; genus Stegodyphus; species Stegodyphus mimosarum. Next base: position 363,378 of record KK120412.1, on the reverse strand, counting down.
TAGGGGCTTTGTATGCCAGCCAAAGGGCGCGTTTGTTTGATTTCAATTTCGGGAGCGCCATTTGGGAGTTGTTTAGAAACGACTGGAGGTACTTTCCAAACTATAGGCAGGCAGTTTCTGTAACCATTGTAGTAAATTTAACTTATGAATGTCTTAAAAGGCCGAGGCATAGTAGACATTGTTTCAGGAATTGCAAGGTGGCGTTGTTTTAGAGACAAAAATACAGTGAAAAAGATCCACAGCTATGTTATCTGAACATGGAAATTGACAAACACTAAGTAATTACAGTTTACCTTCTCACTGAAACAGTAAAAGTACAATAAAGAAAATAAGACACTAAGAATAATTACGCAATAAAGTATTCAAATGGAAGTAAATTCAGCTGAAAGTAAGTGATTTTGTTCGAAATATTGGTAAACCTATAGCCAAAAGACAGCTGCGACTTAATATTATTTTTCTTTTTTGAAGAAGGCGTACGTGATGCCTTATGAATGATTGAAAATTATGAATTTATGAATGCACATGATATTTGATAATCACAAGACTATTCTACGGTTTACTTGTCCCGTTCTTTTACACTGCTCAAGTAATTTTTCTACACATATAAAATGTTGTGAAAACTGTTAAATCAAAGACTTGAGTATAATGTGCAGAGCTCAATGATAAGAGTTTTATAATTTTGATGAATGTAGGAAAACAATAAATGTATAACAGAAATAATTTACGAACAGCTTATCTCTTCTGTTCAGTGTGGTGGCCGGCAGTTATATCGTTCAACCGACTTCGAATCCTGGAGAAGGCATGGAATTTTGTAAATGTACAGTGCTTTCGCGGTTTTCAAATTTAATGATCGAGATTTTTATGATATCAATAAGTTTTGATGACCATTTGAAACAGATCAAGTTGTTTGAAACATACTACCTCCGGCCATTTTTGCGAAAACGTTTTCAGAGGCATATATTTTTACAATTTTAATTCATGTACGTGTTTACCTGTAAAATGAGAAACCGAAACCGCATAGAATGCTTCGCCCCCTGTTGAATCCAAAGGATATAACTAGCTGCTTTACTAGCGACTGAATTCCACACAATATAGATAAATTTTGAACCCTTAGATGATGAGATAAACCGAGAGCCACTCGCAAACGTTTCGTTCGGGTCGTTAATACTAAGCCCGAACATTAACGTGCGAAATTATTTCTACAAGAAAAATATTGTTTAAAGATTTAATGCTTTGAAAAGAATCGAGTTATATCTTTTACATGGCAATTCTTTTAAATATATTTTCCTCTTTTAGCATAGAATGAAAATCGAAAATCGAGTAAACAATTGCATATTTGTTGCTTTGGCCTGATACTAACAGAATGTTAAACATTCAAAGCATTTCGTTATATTTGCATAAATATTGCCAGAGAATATGACTTTGGTAACTTTTAGTTACATAGTTTGGTGTGATCACGATTTACAGGGTGGTCATAAAGAAACTTTATGCACTTCTAGCGTCCGTTCCGGTTAACCGATCAAGATGAGATTGCAAATATAGTTCTTCGGAGATATGCGCTCGAGATTCGGTCAGTGGCAAAACATGGGCGCTCACGGTTACGGTAATAGTTACAGAAACGCGAAAATATCGAATGGCAACGCCAACGTTTTCCGGTCGCGAAATATTCAGCGCGTGCAAAAAACCCTAAATAACGTTGGAATGGTACCGATATGTCCAAAAACGGACGTGTTATGCACACACAAAAAGGAGTTCTGAAAACAGGACAACGAAACACGATCTGGGAGCACGGAGAAAATTTGCATATAACAGAGTTAAGATATCAATCACAGAACGCCGATCGCCAGATATTCAGCGTAAGAAACCGATAAAATGCCAGGTGGGTACGCGAAGGCATCATTCGAGAACTCGCACATGACGACGAAATTACTCGTCCTGGGAAAGTTGGCGATGAATTGATAAAACTGCATTATCAAAATGGGATGAACGCTACTACGGGAATTGCGTAGGCGGAATGCACTCAATGACATCGTTTGGATGCAAGATGGTGCACCTCCACATATAACCAGGTTTGTTAAATGGTCCTGGAACACCATTTTGAGATCGGATCATCTCACGCCATTATCTTTTTCTGTGGCCTCCGCGATCCCCGATCTGACGCCTATGGATTTCTGGTTTTGGGGATATCTCAAATCCAGAGTTTACCTGTGCAATCCGCAAACTTTGTCGGATTTAAAGGATTCTATACAGCGTGAGCTTGCAAACATCCCTTATACCATGTTGCGTTCAGCGGTGTTGTCCACCGTCTCCCGATGCAATGCACACTTGTCTGTAATGGCACCCATGTGGAAAATGTTTGATCTAAATAAAGGTATTCTTTTGACTGATACGTGTTGTCATCAGTAATCGGTGTTTTTCCTCTGTCATATGCAAAATTTCTGCGTGCACCCAGATCATGTTTCGTTGACCGGTTTTCAGAACTCTTTTGTGTGTGCATAACACGTCAGTTTTTGGACATATTAGTACCGTTCCAACGCTATTTAGGGTTTTCGCATGCGCTGAACATTTTGAGACCGGAAAAAGTTGGCGTTGTCATTCGACATTTTCGCGTTTCTGTGACTATAACCGTAACCTTGAGTGCCTCTGTGTTACCATTCACCGAATCTCGAGCGCATAACTATAACTGCAATTTCATCTCGATCGGTTAACCGGAACTCCCGCTAGAAGTGCAGATGTTGGCAAAGTTCCTTTACGACTATCTTGCACTTTCATCTTACGACACTTATTTCGTAATTAAAAGTTTTAGTTATGTATGGTCACCATTCATTTTTTTAAGTGCGTAATTTGAAAATTTTAGTTTACAGGCTAAAGACCGAAGAAGTTAGAAAATAATGTTTAAACTGAAAGGATACTGCAGTCGGATTTCATTTAAGAGTTGAAACAATTTTCAACAGCTACTGCCTGCCTACTTCTTTCAGAATTAAGTTTTTCAGAAATTAAAGATAAAATCGCATAAGCTCTTAGCTTGATCATAAAATTTTATGCTTTTTGAAATGGCGAAATGAAATAGTCAAGACCAGCCCTTTTTACTTCCTTGTACAAAATATTGTAATCGCAAATACTTGGAAGTATCGTAATCGCGAAAAATTTCGGGTATCATATTTCGTCTAAAATGTCCACTTCAATCGCTTTCGAAACCATTCAGACGATGTTTTTATATGACATCTATATGTACAGACAGAATAAAAGACTGTTTTTGTTGAAAATGATTGTAAAATGGATTTAAAATGGATTCAGAAGAGATTTTTGCTTGACATTTGTACGTACGTACGTATATATGTATCTTGCATAACTCAAGAATGAGTAGTCGTAGAACTTTGAAATTTGTATATGAACTGCTATAACATGTAGTTGTGCACCTCGCGTTTTCGTAGCAAGCGGCTGCGCTAATCGTATATATATATGCGATGTACCAAATGTAGTCGTAGCTCAAAGTATCAGACGATAAGTTTAAAGAAAAACAGGATCCATTTATTAATTTCCATCAAAAACAGCAGTTACAAAAATCAGACCCCGGAGTAAATAAAAAAGAACAACTAATAACTTTTTATTGAAGTTTACTCCATCGTCACATTAATGAAAAGACCGCTCGATAAGATCAAAATCAAGATAGTACTTTCGGTTCAAGGTGTCAACTACTAATGAGTTTTAACCTATATATCAAGTAAGGCCGGAGGCCGCTCACTTTTGTTTAGATAAATCAGATGTGCTTAGCACCGCGCCCTTAGGCGAAAGAATGGTCTATGTGGCAAAGTCATGCAGGAAGGCAGCCATGAAATTACAAATTGATATACTTTTGTAGATGTAAAAACATTCGAAAAGACCCCTCGATATTCCTTTGCGAATCCTTTTATAAACCTCTCTGGAAAGGCAGAGTTTCCAAGAAATGACGTCATCCTCGTCAGCCAATCTAGTTCGCTTTAAATATTTCCAGAACATTCAATAACTGTACGTGTAGAAATGGCGGGAAAATCAACTTGACTACGGGGCTGTGTATTTAATTCCACGTACTTTCAAATGAGATCGTCGCCATTAAAATGAACAGAACGTACATGCATTTAGAATTGTGACTGGGGAAAAAACAAAAAGAAAAGACGAAATTTAAGTTAGGTTTTTAAGTGTTTTTTTGACTATGGGATTTTATTATTACATATATATTCCCACTGTGTTACCTGGCTCGGTGAGCTTAGCTTTTTAATCTTATACACTGGTAAATTGTGCTTTTTTGCTTTAAAATTTGCAAATTGCCTTTAGTTAATCCGCATACAATTGTTATAGAATTATCAACAAGTTAAAACTTTAAGTGGTGAGTTAAGTTTTCCGAACCGACATTTGTTTGCATTTGAAACTCAGTAGAATAATGAATTAAGTCAGTTTCTTCACCTTCAGTGTCTTTTTGCCGAGTGGTGCCAAAAGTAAATTTTCAGTTTTGTGCACCAAAAAATCTGCCTTCTCGCCAGCTGGTCGAATTGCTTGTTCTTGCATAGAAATTTAAATTTTACTTGAAAAAAAATTAACAGTTTTAATTGCATTTGGAGTTTTATGTTTTTCTATATTGTTTCAAATTTTAATGAAGATATTTTGAGTTTTTATGTATTTTTGCTTTGCCGAGAAATGAGAACCGAATTAATCGAATGAGAAATATTTCTCTAATGGAGTTCGAGGAAATAAGTTTAAATGAAATGCAGCAAAAAATGTGTATAATTTAATAGGCCATACAAGGACGACATGTTGCGTCCACATCAGATTTTTTAAAAAAGTAAAATCTCAGCATTTCAAGATTAGCTGCACATGATTACTTGAGTGGGAAAACAACAGCAAATATTTCATTCAAGTAGCAGAATTTCCTATTTTTACCAGGACAGGAAATCGATAAAGTGAAGATGATAACAACCTTTAAGAAATTTTCTTCGGAAAATAATAAAAATTTAAAAAATTTGATTGATTTCATATGTTATTTTTCTCCAGAAAAAGATATTATCCTCTGAAAATAATTGAAAATTTATTATACATCGTTACTTCTGCAAGTGCTTTGTAGCATATATATCTATTTTTGGATGACTGGAGTCATGATCATTGTTCAAACTGTTCTGCCAAATAATTTACTTTCATGTATTTCTCAGCTAGTTGCCCAGATTTGTTCTGCACCAGCTTTTTCCTTTTCCCTTACCTGTGTTTTACAAAATCATTTTTTTAATATCTTATCTACCAAAAAATAATTTTCAGTATTTTTCTAAAAAAAGACAACAAGGAATATGTAATCTACACACATTTTGTTTCTAAACTTAATAATGCATTCTTATAATCTTTTCGAAACTAGAATGAGTATAATGAGTATTTAAAGACGTAATAAATAACACAGAATTTCAATGGCAGAGTGCCAGTTAGGACAACAAAAAAAAAGCTGTCACTGAGTTTTCATTTGCAACTATTCATCACGTGGTGCAAAACAAATAACAAATGGTTACATATTCTACTAAACTTTTGCAAGATGGTAAATGAAAGTACATCAGCATATGTCTACTTTTTATGATGAAGACACATTTCTTGAATTATTCTTGTTTATTTCATTTGCCATTATTTTCTCGTTATCTTTCTCTAGATAAATTACAAATAATTTTAATCAAATAGAAATTGCACCGAAAATTGCAATTATTCGTTTCCCTGAAGCTTGATGTGGAACTGATGGCGGAGGAAACATGACAATTATTAACTCATTCTATGCTACAATAGCAGATTGTATCTTCCTGACAATACTATAAAGCGTCAAAGCATTACGAAAGAAGCAAAAAATTTGATGAATATTAAATGCTTTGATACAGTCGAGTTATTAACGTAAAATCTTGTTTCAGCTCCAACCGGGATAATGATTAGCAACGCTGACTGCTGTACCGAAGGTACCGCGTTAGGAATCCCTGAGAAGGTTTGGATGTTTTATATATGTATATAAGATATAACAAAATGCGATAGATGCTTTGAAAATAATTGGCGAACTCAAAATTAACGATTCTAGATTTTGTGCTCTTCCCCTAAATTCATCTGTTCTCCCAAATTCGAGATCGTTCTAAGTTATACGCTACTTGAAAAAGGCAACTAAAACTAAAATTAACCAATCATAAATTAGCTCTAGTGATACGTCAGATTTAGTTTAAATACTCCTGGCACAATAAATACGTCATTATTCTGCTGCATTCCTTCCCTAGTTTCCGCCATTTCTAATGTGTCTTCTATGTTCTGCTTGTCCATCTAAAGTGATGTCGTTCCCATTAACCTCTGTAAACTTTGCTATCATCTCTTATTTTCCAATTCCGGCCAGAATTAAGGCGTGAATATATTTACGCAAACTGTACTTGCTAACGCTTAAGTATTTAAGCTGTGACTTTTTGCCAAGAGTAGAGAGTAGAAGGAAGGAGAGAGAGCACTCTTGCTACGAGTTTTCACGCGAGCTTGCCATTAGTTACTGCCAGCCTTTAAGGCCAGATGTTTAACCTCTTGAAAGTTAAAGAAGTATTGTAGTTTTCTGCAGTTTGTGTACTACAGATGTAGCCATTGAAAAGGCCAAGTCTTAGTGCTAGTCATCTGTGTAAAATATTGAAAGTTAGTTCTCATTTAAATTTTAGATAGTTAGCAGTCTTATATTCTTTTACGTTCAGACCACAATCCCAAGCTCGGGAACGTCTGTAAAATCGATAAGCAAATAAAGGATAATTTTAACCTTCCTTATCTTTGTTGTATCTTCTACACACGCACGAACATACCTTTTAATAAGCTCCCTGTTCCGACTCAGGACTACAGTAAGGTTTGCGAAATCAAGTAAAAGAAACGCAAGTCCTGATAACTTTCGGCCTACCGAACTTTTGATGACTTTGTTGATTTTTATTTTAAATATTGTCATGTAGTTGAGCACCTCCCTTTTTAGCGGCAATCGGCCGCACCAAAAGTATATATATACACTCACATTTGTGAAAATTGCAACACCATGAAGGACTTATGCGAGTGAGCTGAAATTTTCAGGAAATGCAAAGTAGCGCATGATATGCAAATAATTAGAATTGCAAATCCGTAGCGCATGCTTATGCTGAGCAGCGCCCTCTGAACGGCTGATGGATCCGAATAAATAGACGGCTGTAGCGAGGCGTGTATGGTTATCGGTGGTTATCTGCTAGTGGTAAACGTTAACTCAATCTGTACTTATGCCTCGTCGACGAAAGAGAGCGAGATTTGAACAACTTACAGAGTTTGAACGAGGGAGAATCATCGGCCTTCGTGAAGCTGGATTGTCGTATCGTGCAGTAGCCTCTCGTGTGCAGCGTAACAGCAGCACAGTGATGCGCGTTTGGAAGCAGTGGACGGACGAGTGTCGGACAACTCGGAAATCCGGGAGTGGACCCCGAAATGTGACGTCAGCTCGCGATGATAGACACCTGGTCCGCATGGCGCGGACGGACCGTACAGCTTCCTCTAGACAATTGGCAGCACTGTGGTCAATAGCTACAGGTGTTTCATTGTGTGCTTCATCAATTCGTAGACGTCTGCTGCAGTGTGGACTGCGCGCACGGACTCCTTTATACAGGATCCCCCTAACGCACGACCATCGCCGCCTGCGGCTACAATGGGCCAATCAGCATAGAGACTGGCGTGCTGATTGGCAGCATGTCGTGTTTTCTGACGAATCCCGCTTTAATTTGTGGTACCATGATGGCCGCATTCGTGTCAGACGCTATGCCGGTGAACGCCACCTTCCGGAGTGCATTATCGAACGCCACAGTGGACGAACACCCGGAGTTATGGTCTGGGGCGCCATAGCATATCATAGACGATCTCAATTGCTACGAATTGTGGGCAATCTGAACAGCAACCGGTATATCCGTGAAGTTCTACAGCCCGAAGCTGTTCCCTTCCTTCAAAGCTTGCCAGGCGCTGTATTTCAACAGGACAATGCCCGCCCTCATACTGCTCGGATTGTTAAATCCTTCTTTGCAGCGCAGCAGGTACAGCTTCTTCCTTGGCCTGCGTGTTCCCCGGATATGTCGCCAATTGAACATGTGTGGGATGTCATTGGTCGGCGTCTTGCTCGTGATCCTCGTCCTGTTGCGTCTGCAGACGAACTTTGGGTACGCGTACAAACGATATGGAATGCTCTTCCTCAGTCAGACATTCAAACTTTGTTTGACTCCATGCCACGTCGTGTAGCAGCACTTATTGCGGCGCGTGGTGGCCACACAAAATACTGATTCTGATCTCTTGTTCTTGTTTGTTTGCTTTGAACATTTAATCATTTATTTGTACCACTACCACTCAACTGTGTATTAAATTGCATTCAATTATGACGATTCCTTCTTGGTGTTGCAATTTTCACAAACGTGAGTGTATATATACCCACTCTGATACTCGGCTCCGTGTACTCAGTTTTTTTATTCTTATATGTTGGTATTTTTTGCTTTGAAAATGATTGAATTATGTTGTTCTAATCTTCCGGTTAAGGTTCCTTCAGCCTTTAGTAAATCTGAATGTAATATTTGTAGAATTATCAACAATTTAAAACTTGTTTAAGTGCGGCAAAGCCTAATTATTTTTACCATAACAGCCATATTTGTCTACATTTAAAACACAGCAGAATAGTGAATTTGTTTCAAATCTAGAAAAACTAAGCTTCGCAACAACAGAGATAACGTCTTCTTTTATTATTGCGAATTAAATCATGCTTCATCCATTCTAAAATTGTCATTTAAGTTATTAAATTATCCCATATATTGACTCAACATATGCGCAACAAATTAAGTCAGCTTCAAAGCCTTCAGTGTCTTTTTGTCGAGTAAGACCATAAGTAAACTTTCAGTTTTGTGCGTCGAAAAATCTGTCTTCTTGCCCGCTTGTCTTGTTTTGGCTTGGAGACTCTAATTTTAATTGTAAAAATTATTCTTTAAATTGTTTTAACTGTATTTATGTTTTATATTTTTCAATTTTTAATAAAGATATTTTGAGGTTTTGATTGATGAGGATATTTGAGGCTATGTATTTTTGCCTTTTCGCGAAGTGAGAACTGAATTAATTGAATGAGAAATGTACCTCTAATGAAATTCGAGGAAATAAGTTTAAATGAAATGCAGCAAAAAATGCGTATAATTTAATATTTCGTACTGTAAAGTCATATGGTGTAAATATCAGATTTTTGTTCTCTACTTTAGTGTTTAAGTGCTACTCTCCTGTACCTTGACTCCTTTTTTCAACAACTAAACAGATAGCTGTTAATCATACCGCACACCTCTTCAAGAATTCGTTCAGTTTATACAAAATATAAAACAAAGAAAAACAGATTCGAAATTCAAAATTCGAGCTTCTAGGTAGCCATGTGCGGGGGGAGGACTAAGTATATTAAATATTCGCGCTATTCAAGCTCTACGCGCCATCACTTTTCCACAGTACGAAGAACATATATACATACCTACATATGCTTCATTATTAATTTTTTTTAAATAATGCGTTGCGATAAAATTTGGTGGCAACAATTTGAAAATAGATTTCGACACAAAAGTGGTACGGATAAAAAAAATGACACTCCGGTGTTAATAAAGTTAGAAATGCAGTACAAAATAGATAGCTGATGGTAAAAAAATACTGGTTCTCACGGTTATTCAAAGACAGTTTGACACTTAAAGTACTAGTGCAATCGGACCAGTGGATTTAGGTTAAGTTATTTGATTATGACAAAGAATTATTGCACAAGTGTTTTCAAAGGCTCGGCGGTAGGGGAAACGTATAAGTGGATTTGATTTTAATTTTTTTATTAGAATTTGAGAAATGCTCTGTTACCTACTTCAACAAATCCCTGTGCATATTTTTCATTTACACCAGAAATGTATTGGTGACAAATGGTCAGATAAGAAAAACCCCAGAATACCACGAGGTAACATGGCTATTAAAATATTTTTAATAGCCATGTTACCTCGTGGTACATGGCTATTAAAATGAATTTGCTATTAAAATAAAATTCTGCTTTCTTCGTCTTAATTTTCCACGTCAAACAAAGAAAAAGACACGAGAATACAAATTTGGCATAACGTTTATTGTAATGGTAAGCCTATCTTAACAGCAATTAATGTTATTCAATACGTTTAGTATAACAATTAATGGTACGAAATTCTTTAATTTCCCTCTTCAATTTTCAAAGAAAAACACTTTTTTTACCAGCAATAGATAAGCAAAATTTGTGTATGCTCATTTGCGAAGGAGTAAATGCAGTTTAGATGCAAGAAGAATAGAAAGCATTGGAGAAAAAAAATTAATTCAATAATTCTTATTAAGGAACATAAAAAAAGAACTAAGTTCGGAGTTCATTAAGCAAACCACTGAACCAAATTATTCTATTCTTAAATGAATGAAGAAAAATGACTAAATGGAAAACTGAAAAGTTTTGTAAAACAATTGTCTAAAGAAAATAACATACTAAAAGTTCTATCGCTTATTGCCTTTTTTTTTTTCAGAACAATTATTTTTTATGGCTTCCTTTGAAGGCAAGCTGAATGTTTTTTCTAACATTTTTAAAGATGCAGTAATTTTTCATTTCGTTCCTTTTAAGATACAAC